>JAOSBN010067172.1:0-13395 GCA_027563595.1 Erythroxylum suave | reverse complement strand
GATAACTTTGATGACCTCAAGTCAAAGGATCACTTATACAATCATCACAATGAGAATTCCATAGACATATAAGTAATATTCCAAATTGATTTCTCATATCGGGTCTATTCAGTGAACTTGTTCCCTAATGAGCACCCACACGTTTTTTGCGTAAATATCTCTATACTTTAGCCTATGAGATCGACTACTTCCTTCAAATGGAAAAACAAAACGTGTGCTAGTCTTTTTACTTTATATTAATGTCCAATCTTAATAGAACAATGATTAGGAATATTTAGGAATAATACATAAATGCAATATGAATATCATACTTGTAATCTCATTATAATTTCATTTTCAATGTAATTCCATGGACTTTATCATATACATCTAAAGATGTACAAGATAAATAATGCCTTTAAATAATTTGTCACTAAACTACAGCCAAAGTGATTGGCTGAAGGGTATAAACCAACAATCTCCCACTTGCGCTAAGCCAATCGTTTAAGCATCTCATACCATATCACTATATGATGATTATTTTACTACTAGAATAGTGGCTTAATGAGAGAATCCTACAAGATTCTCTATAATGAGCATTTGCTTAAGTCTTACAACTGTCGTCTTAATTATCATCATAGTTAAGAAAATTTTTCTAAATACATTCTTGGATCTTTGATGAGATATTAGCTTCTTATGCATGCCCAATGGCTCTAATGTTCCACAGTACATTACTGTCTTGAACAATGCAAAGAAGTTCTATCAAGTTCATTACAGAACTTATTGATCCAATTAATCATTTCCACTAAATGAAAAATGTATTTGACTCAATTAACAACAATCGCTACATTACAACCTTTCCAATCCTATTGTTCTAAGTAAATAAACCTTAATTAGGATTTACTTCTAAAGTTATATCCTTATCATCTTGAACTCAAATATTAACTCACACATAGAGTGATGGATATCTTTAATACTTCATAAATATCTGATATCTTAAATACTAAACATCTTTAGTACATTATCTATGCACTTAGACTTATAATAAGTTAACAACGTCCAATCTATCTATATAAATCTAATTCTCATAATTAAGTTGTTAACTTTTCATATCCAATATGAGTTGTTCTTGGACAACTTTGTGTTCAGCAATTGAAAGTTAGAACTGTTGTTCTTTATGAGCAATATGTCTCTACATACTCCCATTAAAGAGGACAACTATACTCCCACTAACCTTCTTGTAGACATAAATTCACAATCATCTTCAAAAACAAATTTTTTGAATTCATCATGAAAGTGAAGTTTTCAATGTCTCATAGCCTTTCAACTATACATCAAATGTATCATTAAAGGCACTAGTTCCAATTAGATGTATTGTCATGAGATTTGAACTTTTCAAATTTCATCTTCCTCCCATTACTTATCTTCAGAATCATTCTCCTATAAGTATACGTTGAAACAAACAATTTGTTCAATGAATCTGTAAGATTATATCCAATCTCTTGGATATCTCATAACCATTTATTATCCAATTTAGTTCTAAACTTAATGGATAATGTATGCTTCAACCAAGCATCATATTCTTGAATCATTAACTTTGACTCTTTTAAAGACCTAGCATTTCACATCTAATATGAAATCTTGCGAATTGATTAAATTGGAACTATTGAAGGTAAGTTATTTTACTAGGCATCGCTATAGAAGAAATAATATTGCATCCTATAATATCTCATATTATATGTTACTCCTTACATAAATCCATACCCTTATGGAATTTTTGTTATGAAGGTATTTACTAGAGAATCTCATTTTCTATAGATAACTAAAAATATACAACTTGCCACAAGGATCTCATCAATGTGCTTCAGCATTCTCAATGCTTAATCTTTACTTAGATTCAAACAATTTGGACTTTTCAAGTATAATCATTTTATAAATTGTTACTCTATACAATACATTACGTATATAAATTTAACAATTCAATACCAAAGGTTGATTTGGTTATTTTTCAACTTTACAAGTTTCACAATTTCCATACGATTCATAATCAAAAGGATACATATATCCTAGTATGTAACTTTATGATTCTCGTTATGTTGATTTAACTAAAATGACATAAAAGGATAATATAGATTATCTAACTTTTAATTCTTGCTATTCATGATAAGCATAAGTCTCCTTTGATCCAACATATACAAACTCTTTGTATAAAATTGGATCAACTACTTTTACTTAACAGTCTATTTCTTATCATGTTTTGATCATTACAATAATGTTGAATCTAAATTCAGTATCAAATACATATAAGCATGAATTAGAAATACATATGGCCTCTATCATATCATATCATCGTCAAAGGTTAAGAGACATTAGTCAGCTCAAAATGTCAATACATTTTGTCATCTATATGATTTTAACATATCTCTACAACTTTGTTGCCATATCCTCAATAGGGATTATAGCAAAATTGCATAATGAACATAGAATTTTCTATCTAACTTTTGAGAACTTTTCTCAAACATATCCTATGTCTAAGAATTTGGATTCACTAACTTAGTATCAACTATCCTAAATAAGGTAGATTACACTAAGAACAAAATATAAATATAAGGAAAGCAAGTAATCAATTATATGCCATGACTACCAAATAAGATTAGGACTTTAATCATGCATTTGGTTACTCCAATTATTTTATTCGAAATAATACCCCTCACTACCATTCAGAAAGATTACTCTAATCTTTCTAGTGGGCTAAGATCCCATTCAAGTATAGTTGACCTTGAGTTTACTCCAACAAACCAACTAGATTTAAATTATGTAGATAACAACTTTATCAATCACATCTTATGTGACTCCTAGATTTGTTAGGTGACAACTCTTGCCAAAATATATTTTATATATTGTTCCTAACTTTGCCTCTAAATTCATGTGATCTTGAGTGTACTCATCCAAATTACTCAAATTTAGTTAAGTAGAACCCACTGTCATAAGATTAAACATGTTTGGGATAAAGCGACATTGAGTTTGCTCAACAAGCCAACTATAAACATAACTCTGGTTTATTCTTATAACAATGGAAGGCAACTACTACGTTCTCAATGTGTACTTAATATTTTAGCGAGGGATTTAATTTCATTTGTCTCATCAAAACACAAATTACGTGTAAACTATCACATATATAAAACATACAATTTATCATGCATCTAATATATATATCAACTATATAAATAAAGTATGCAATTTATGGACAAATAATCAAATTATATGCATAAAATATCAAGCTTCGTTTGATTCTAGTTATTGATCTTCATAATCTAAAATAACATTTCCAACTCGTTGGAAAAATGAAAATAGATTAAAACTATTGATTCCTAAATAAACTAAATTCCTATTTCAAATAGAAATTTAATTTGATTTGAAAACAATTTTCAAATTCAATTGGAAACTATTTCTAATTATTTTGACTCCTTATTTATTATAATTTAGAAAAACTCGTTTTCAAAATTATATAAATAACATATTCTAATCTAATCAGAAAACTATTTCTCATCTCATTAGAAATTAATTTTCCTTAATTAGAAAACTATTTTCTAATATTAAAAGAATCTACTTTCAAAATTAAATAAAATATTTTTAAATTTAATTAAGAAATTCATGATATATTATTTATTTAGAGATTGATTTCTTAATTAATTAAAAAATCTTTCTTTAGTAAATTAGAAAATTATTTTCAAAAAAATTAATGAAAGTATATTTTTCTTAGTTAATAAATGAAAACATTTTTTTGAAAAAATAACCAAGAAAAATAATTTTTCAAAACATCAAGAAACTTATTATTCATTAATAAAGAAATAATTTCTAAATAAATAAAATAATAAATCTCTAAGCAAATAAAATTATAAATTTAACTTATTTTACTCAAATTGAAATAAATAAATTTAATTAAGAAACATTTTTATCAATTATTTAAGAAAACAATTTTCTTAATTTCAAGAAGTCTAATTAATTAAATTCAATCTAATTAAAAATAATTAATTCTAATTTTAGATACTACTTTTCTAAAATTAATTAAGAATCAATATAATTATTAATCTTAATCATATTAAGAAAAACAATTACTTTAGTTTTAAGATTGAATGAATAATTTAATTTAATTTAATAATCCAACCCCTTGAAAAATAAACTAAATTACAAATCATTCCTAATAAAATAAACCATTTTAAAACCATTTTCGAAAATTTATCAATAAAAAAAAAAATGGAGCCAGCCATGCCTCTGTACATGTTTTCAGAAGACGTGGGCGTGTCTTCTCCAGAGACAGAACCGTCGTCCCCACGTTTTTCAAACCGTCCCTCATGCCGTCGAACCGTCTCTTCCACCGTCGACTCCTTGCCACCTCCCTGCCACCTCCGCTAGACTTCGATGGGCGTTAATGGTTATGCCATCGGTCTCACCAGTGGTGACTAATGCTGCTGGGTGACTGCCACTGGTGAGCTTCCAAAACTCACCAGCCACCAAAAAACAAACAATGCCCAGAAAAACAAGACTTTCAGGTAGCGACAAAACCAACACAAACTGCAAATTCAGAAATTTCACATCTGCAAAAGTCGTAACATATCATAGATCTGGATTGTTTCTTATAGTGTTTTCCAGATCTGGGTTTTCTCCAGAACGATGGCAACTCCTCATCTGCGCATCTCCAACAGCTCCTCACAGTCACCTGTAACCTGGCGAGCGTCGCTAGTCGCCTGCGGCGAGTGACGCCTTCGTCACCGGTTTATTCCCATATTAACCAGTAACCACAAACACCATCTTCCCCAGTAAACACAAACGCCAATCGCATACACCTTTTATGCTTATTTCGTAAATATTCAAGAATCAACATTCAAAACGCTCACAGACCGAAATCGCAAACAAAACAGGGACTAATATAGTATGATTTTCATAATCATATCAGCAAACAATTTTCAAGACTAGAAGACACAAGTAATAGCCAATACACAACACCAATAGCCGTCAGCCACAAAATAAATGCTTATCACAACTATTTGCAAAGTTTCCATTAGAACAATTCTGGGTTTGTAGGTCTTCTATTTCCAGAAATCGCGAGCACCGCAAACCAAAACAACCAGAACAAAAATAAAAAACACATATGAAAACATGGCTTGAAGCGAGTTTTTTTTGAAAAACGCAGTAAGCAATCCAAATACATATTCTGAACTTTTTCAGAAATTAAAACAAAATTAAAATCTTGCTCTGATATCACTGTTGGAAAACTGGGTTAGAATCAGATTCCGACCGCAGTGGAATATTGACGAAATTTTTTCGCAATCTTTGATTTCCCAAAAACCAAGATCTCTTTAATTCTATAAAATGATTAACACAAATCATAATAAGGTGGAAACATAATTCGTATGTTACTCCGAAGTTTGATAATAATCTTATCGTATCCCTCGAACTGTTCTAAAAACTGATCTATCTTAACCACTGTAGCCGTACAAATGTTTAGCCTCTAACGGTTTCCACAGAACAGATTGAGAGAACTCTATAACTCTTACAGAGAGGGTTAAGCATGAAGTGATAGCTCCGTAGAGCTCAAGCCTATTTATTATAAGCTTTTGACGTTTTAGTAATTTAATTGAAATTAACAAATTCTAATTAAACACCAATTATGCCTATATAAGATTTAGTATCTTATATTGATTCTTATTTATTAAATATCTCATATTTAATCATAAGGTTTCTCAAACTTTACAGTCAAGTCTAACTTGATTAAATTAACTTTGTTCTCTTCAACCCATTCTATATGTGAGACCCATTAGGCTCCTAAATATGTTGACAGTAATTATAAATTCTAATTCTAATTCATAATTAAAATTAGATAAATTAAATCTTCTTTTAATTTATCTTTAATTCTCTAATTAAATAATTTATAATCATAGATCAAGATTGGCGCTTAGCAACGTGTCATGACTACCCAAATATTTAAGAATGTCAAAGTGGTTTTGACTAATCTTTCTGTTTCTAATCTTTCCGTATAATTCAATCCTTTTATCAACCAGTGTTCCAATTCAACATAGGGCATGGAATTAATGTCTACTCTATTTTAAGTCCAATCATATTAGTTCTTTGCCATTAGCTATTGATTCAATTAATGATATTTGTAAACTATTTATAAAATATCATTCAACCTTGGCCAAGGATTTTCCGAATAAATATTAATCGAGAACAATGGAACATTATCCCCAATTATTTTACAGTGATGAATCATATCTTGATCACTCAACTACCTCTATATAGTTCATGCTACATCTAATGACTATCGATGAAACAACCCATGACTAAATAGATCATAAGTAGTATCAAAATATAGCAATCCTTATATAAGATAACTTTGATGACCTCAAGTCAAAGGATCACTTATACAATTATCACAATAAGAATTCCATAGACATACAAGTAATGTTCCAAATGGATTTCTCATATTGGGTCTATTCAGTGAACTTGTTCTCTAACAAACACCCATACGTTTGCTTTAGTATCTCTATACTTTAGCCTATGAAATCGACTACTTCCTTAATATGGAAAAACAAAATATGTGCTAGTCTTTTTATGTTCTATTAATGTCCAATCTTAATAGAACAATTATTAGGAACATTTACGAATAATACATAGATACAATATGAATCTCATAATTATAATCTCATTATAATTTCATTTGCAATGTACCATTATTCCATGGATTTTATCATATAAATTTAAAAATGTACAAGATAAATAATGCCTTTAAATAATTTGTCATTAAACTACAACCAAAGTGATTGGCTGTAGGGCATAAACGAACATCTTTCTTGTCCAACTACTGCATTTTCATTTTACTGCTCCTTGCTTCCAAAGTTTGCACTACATTTTAGTGTGCTTCCCATTTGTTGCATTAACTTTTTTGTCTGCCCCAGCTTCCCATCTATGCTGTGTTTTAGTCTGTCCTAGCTTCCCATCTGTGTTGTGTTTCGGTCCTTCCCAACTGTTGTGGTTTCGCTTCTTCTCCTCCTCATGCGTTGCTGTTTTCTTCTTCCTTTACATTGAATTTTTTCAAAATTTCTTATAGCCTAGCAAACATTATATTAAAGAATTTTTCTTTTCTTCTTCTTGTTTTGATTTTCTTCTTCTTACTCCATAAAGACAAGTGAGTTTGATTCTTCAGAAAAAGGCCCAAATTTAGCAATTTCGACTCACTTTTAGCTCCTTCAATTCCGAGTCATACCTAAAACTATATATTAATCAAAGTGAGTATCTTAAGCAATTTCATGCCACTAATCCCTAAGTGTTATGAAATAATTATAAAATCAATTAAGCACAAGTTACTTTTTTTCATGAAAATCTAAAAAGAAATGAAGAAAAATCATAGGTTCATGGCATCTGTTCAACGTTATCCATTAATCTCCAATAATGGCCATATTATAGTTGATAATTGATCATAAGTGAAGATAATGAGGGTTATTTGTTTCTACCCACCAAAACTCTCTCTCAACCGTCCCGATCTTGTCCAGCTGTCTCCCACCTACTTTTTCTTGAAAACTAAAAAGGATTAATCAAGAATTAGCTCCCACAATGCATTGCAGCCCTTACACACTCTAGGTTGCTGTCTCCTCTCTTTAGTCTCTCCATTCTTTTCATTTCCAGCCCCCACTCCTCTTATTTTACTCTCCAGCCAACACCCGCAACACCCCTTCCTTGTTTTTATATTCAACAGCTACCTTAAAAACATGAGGCAACTAGGTTAAAATAAGATAGTCGTCGTTGAATAGACAACTATCTGTAAAATTCACCTAACTTTGTTGTTTGGTCCTCTTTAGGTTATTCCATTCCTAGCCCCTCTTCATGTCACACATAACATGTCTTCTTTATACCTTAAACTCTAGGTTAAAAGTGGAATGGCAGCTGGCTCTTCTCATGTGAGTGAGAGATGTCCCATAGTGTGTATGGTGTCTCACTCACGTAAGACACCTTGTATAGGACAACTTATATTGCAAGCGGTAGTTTACATGGGTTGTAACATTTTAATGGACTGCCTCACTCGCTTTGTAATCTTCTTCTTCTTCTTGCCTTAAGAAGACAAGTGAATTTGAATTTTCAAAAAACAACCCAAATATAGTGCTTTCGACTCACTTTAGCTCCTTCGCTTCCAAATTGTACCTAAAACCATATATGAACTAAAGTATATTAAGCATTTTCATATTATTAATCACTAAGGGTTACTGAATAAATATAAAATTAATTAAACACATATCAATTTCCTTCACATTTAACTTTTGATCGTCCTATGGCAAAACTTCAAAATTAAGATCACAGACCCAAAACGTTTACTCATGTCCCATATTTCCCAAGAATACATAATCATAAACAAAGATGAATGACTTTCAAAAACCATAGCAAGAATTTAACATTTGATGTTTCTACTCAATCAATCAGCATTCATCACCTTGAAAATCTAAGTAATCTAATGGTAGACTTGGAAAAAGATGTTTAACTAAAATATATTTGTGTGTGCTGATCTTAGGTTTCGCTGTGATAAAGTAATAATATTTTAAACCTCAATATTTCTTCAAGCGCACGGGGCATTCGTGTAGTATCTAAGGTGTTGATCCCATGAAGAGGAATAATCTAATTCTAAAATCTAAGGCTTAACACAAAGTCATAATAATTCACAATAAACAAACTAAGACAAAAAATTATTGAATCTAACTAAGACAGAAAATTATTTAATCTAACAATCAAATTCAATAATTAAATTTAAAATGATAAACAAAATAGCAATTGCACAACCAATTCAAGAATCAATCTAGGAACTACCAATTGAGAGAAATGGTAATTTTATCTGACTTTAATGAAAACCTAATTGATATTGAAATTATTGAATTACTAGGTTTAGATGGTCCTAGAGTGGATTATTTTCTCTCTAGTTATAATCTTTAACCCTAATTAATAAACCCTAATTAGATTATAGGAATTGTATGCTCTCGATTCACAATTTAACTAAAACCTAAATTAGTCTTGAATTTGTCTAATAACCTACAAGAAACATATGCACGATCCCTCGTTACATAATTTAATTGGTTTGATTTAATTCTTAATCTATTAAAGTACCTAACTTTCATTAGGACAATTTAATGATTTTTACTTGGTTTGCCCTCTTAGTTTGTTACCGAATTTTGAAGTACAGAAATCAAATCACAAATAATTCAATAAAAAGGTAATAAATAAGATTTTATTAATATCAATGACAAAATTCTTGAAGGTGTGTTTAGATAAGTATTCAACATTCAACAAATCTATTATCTTGGTTATCTCAAATGCTATGTAATTGTAAGAATGAAATAAACTTGAAATAACTCAAAATGGATGATGATGGAGGCAGTGATGACAAGAAACCTCCTATTATGGGAAGTACTTCACGTCAAGCTTCTTCTCTGTGTCTCTCTTCTTTCGCTTCTTTCTCAATCTCTCGATAAAGCTCTATAAAGTTTTGGGATGTGGCTGATGCAAAAGCTCCCATCCTCTGTTCTTCTTGTTCTTTTAATACCTTGGTAGTCCTAGGGTTCTTTTGGGGTTGAAAAGGTTTGAAAAATCCCTTGAAACTTGACTTTTTCTCTTATTGCATCTGTCTGACGTAGGTTATAACCGTGGCCCTGCATGCCACAATTGTGGCTAGCGATCAATCTTTTCTATCATGACTGTGGCCCAAATGCCACGATCGTGGGTTGTGGTAGAGTCTTTGCTCGCTCAAGCTTACATGTGCTAAGATTTATAACCTTGGTAGCTACCGCAAGCGCACAGGTCATTCATGCAGTACCTAAGGTGTCAATTCCATGAGGAAGAGAACTAGTCGTAAAATCTAAGGGCAGCTAAGTTTGCAATACTTAATTAAACAACTATGGTAGAAATTTAAATTAATCGATAATTAAGTATGAGAAAATAAAGTGTCAAAAAGTCACAAAATAGCCAATCCACACACAAATAATCCAAAAATCAACTTAGAAATGACCAATTGAGAGAAAGGGGGATTTAATTCTAAACTAAAGAAAATCTACCCAATTATCTAATTTCCAATTTAACGGGTCTAGTCAGTCCAAGGGTGAATTACTCTCTCTTGAGTTATAGTTCTTAACCCTAATTGAAAATCCCTAGTTTAAACTATGGAATCATAATATCTCTACTTATGATTGAAACAAAACCTAAATTAGTTCTAAGTTATTTGCTAACCTACCAAGAATCTATGCTCGATCTCTCGTTACACAACTCTACCAGTTTAATTCAACTCTCTACTTATCGATTTACCTAATTTTTGTTAGCCTAACCGATGATTTTCACTCGGCTCACCCTCTCAGTTTGTTGCTAAGTTATGAAGAATCGAAATTGGATCACAATTTAAACGAATATAACACAATCAAATAAACTTTATTAATCTCAAGAACAAAAGCCTGAAGTTGAGTTTAGACAAAAGATCAACACTCAACGACAAATTTACCAATCAATATCCAAATGTCACATGTTAATGAAAACAAAATAAAATAGAAAAATACTATCGGAATGGATCTTAGATGTCACGACTGTGGGAAACCGCCTGTTTTGGGAAGTACGTCGCGTCAAATGCATCTCTATGCATCTCTTCCTTCGTCTCCTTCCCCAATCACTTGATCTCTCTCTAGGTCTCACTCAGAATTTTGCAGAATCTCACTGCTTTTGCATGACTTTCACTCTCCAAAAACTCTTAGTGGTAGCCATGTAATGTTCTATTTATTCTATAGGGGCCATAGGTCAAACTTGAGGTTGAAAAGGTCAGAAAAATAACTCAAAATTTGAGTTTTCATGTTAACTAGTTGCAAGGCACAATTGTTGCCCTGCATGTCACGATTGCGCCCGGTGCTTTAACCTTTCTATCACGATCATGGCCTGACTATTGTTGGCTCCTCCTTTTCTATCACAATCATGGCCAATATGCATGATCGTGTCCGATGTTCTTTGGCCCGAAACTATTCAAATCTTCACCATTCTTCCCTATTTGCCCTACAACACTAGCACACACATCAAGGTACCTGAAAAATATAACAATTAAGCTCAAAGATTTAAACTAACCCATAAAAACACTTAAACACATAAACTAACATAATTACACCCTAAATGCACACTCAACACTCAAATTCACACTAATTACATAACAAATCACATCATAAAACATCATACAAAACACAACTATCAACATGCCCACACTTAAACGTTTGCTTGTCCTTAAGTAAACAAAACAACACACATATAACAACACTACAAGAAAATTGTAGTTTAAAGACGGACAATACCGACGGAATATTTGTTCCGTCAGTATTCAGGTTATCGACGGAATATACCAACAGTTTAAAAACGTCGTTGATTCGGCCGTAGCTAACTTTACCGACTTAAATTAAGCTAGCGTCGCTAATGTTAGCGATAGAAGGAAATTACCGTCGGTAATGTTTACCGACGGTCAGATGCCTTTCCGTCCATAAATTCGCGACCGCACATTTTCTTTCCATCTGCAAAGTTACCGACGGGTGTCGCTTCACCGTCGGTAAATGGTCTTCAAGGGTATCGACGAAAATGTTTACCGTCGGTATATACGAAAATATTGTACCGACGGAATTCCATGTGTCCGTCAATAATGGTTTTCATTAATTTTTTTTACATTTGTATTTTCATTATATTTAATGATAAAACATTATATCTAATTTGTTAATGATTGTAACATATATATTATATTTTGGAATAGAAAATAATTGATAATAAATATTTAATTTGGTTAAATTGAAAATTTGAATAATAATTAAAAATAAAAATATCTTAATTTGTAATAAAAACGTTACATTGTTAAAAACGTTACATTGTACAAAGTAAATGACCTATAATAATATTGATCAGAAGCTGGTGGATCGTCTGATTGGTCCGCTGACCTGCCCCTGGCCTTCAACTCATCCATCTCTCGACAAAGCTGAGCCATCTCGCCCAACGACGGTTGTTGTGCAGCTATGGACTGTTGTTATGCAACTATCGTCTGTTGCATCTGCTGCATCTGCTTCAGCAATGTCTGCACTATGCTCTGAAGCGCCTGCACTTGAGAGTTGTTGCCCCGCCTAGCAGATGCTGCTGTACTTGACGTGGAGGATTGAAAATAGCAAGTATTCGCAAATGACCCTAATTCGAAGATCCTCCCACGACGATCCCTACCACCAATTGCTTCAAAGTAACTGTTGGTCTCATCAACATTTTCAAATTGCTGAGACCACCGCTCAATAGTTTGCTGTATTTGGTCCTATCAGAAAGCAATGTTTATATATTAGTAAGAGATAATTATGAAGCATAATATTAATATTAAATCATAAATTTCACTTATATTTACTTCCTTACAACGTTCGTTGACAAATGTCACCCCGTCATGCTTCTTTGTATGAGTGTGCAGAAATAGCTGACGGGGTACAGAAATATCAGAAATAAATGGCGGTCGTACAACTGCCCTACGTATCGCACCGATAAAGTCGCGATAATGTGTACGCGCTCTGTACTCCCATACTCTATGTATGATAGAATCTAATCACGAATCTCAAAAAAATTCTTTCTGTAACAAAAGGAAATATATTTGATAAGTACTGTTGATGTAAAAAATTAATATTAAAAAAGGAAATAATTAATTTTATCGTACCTTAAACTCATGATAGTAAAATTCCTTTGTAGCCTAAGAGATATTCTTCCAACAATAGCCCTCAGGATCAATCTTCTCCTTAAATTTTGATGTTATGTTTCTCGAACATGGTCCAGATGGAACAAACCTATAATATAATAACAAATAAATTTATACCATTTTTAAAATTGTAACATATTACATATAATGGTAAATGTACTGTGACTTACATATTATGATTAACTCTGATGTATTCTCTTCCATCGGGTCCCTCAACTCCAGGCTGGCGCCCGTCTCCTTTATTCCCAATATTTACTCCTGATATCTCTGTCGATATAAGGGGAGTAAATGATGAAGGAATGCCAGATGGTGTAGCTTCATTTAGCAGTGTAGTAGGTGGAGGGGGTGGAGGTGAATCATCAGTAGGCGCAGGCGCACCAGATCCTTCACCTGAACAATATACGCCTCCGAATCGTGGTGTAAAGAAGGGAGGTCTGCTAGTATCTTGTCTTCTCTTTGGTGCCATTTTCAACCTGAAATTAAAATTTGATTGAAGTTTATAGAAATAATACATATTCATTTCAATAATTAATACAATACATTGAAAACATTATGTTCTGTTACCCCCATAATTTTTTTAATGATAAATCAAGCATGATTAGATTAATGGGGTAAATTAATATGGTATTTAATAAAGTTAGCATGAA
>JAOSBN010067160.1:0-43356 GCA_027563595.1 Erythroxylum suave | reverse complement strand
ATATAGTACACTTGCAACCAAATGGATGAAAGTAAGATATATTAGGCTTCCTTCCATTCCATAACTCATATGGAGTTCTATTTAACAATGGTTGCATAAGTATTCTATTTTGAATATAACAAGCTATATTTATAGCTTCTGCACAGAAATACTTAGGAAGATTCATGTCTTATAGCATGGTTCTTGCCATTTCCTGAATCATCTTGTTCTTTCTTTCTACAACTCCATTTTGTTGTGGGGTTCTAAGAGCAGAGAAGTTATGGAAAATTCCATTCTCTTCACAGAATATTCTAAATTTTTCATTCTCGATTTCACCACCGTGATCACTTCTAATTTTAGCAATAAAAATTCCTTTTTCATTTTGTAACTTTTTGGAAAGAACTTTAAAGAACTTAAAAGAATCATCTTCATGTGACAAAAATAATATCCAACAAAATCTAGTGAAGTCATCAACAATTATGAGACCACACTTCTTTCTACCAAGACTTAATGTCCTAGTTAGACCAAATAAATCTATATGTAACAACTCTAGAGGTCTAGATGAAGTAACAACATTTTTTGAAGAAAAAGACGTTTTAACCTGTTTTCCTTTATGACAACTTTCACAAAAGAAATCCTCGTTAGAACTTATTTTTGGTAAACCTCTTACCAAATCATGTTTAATCAACTTGAAAACATGTCTAAAACTAACATGACATAGCTTTTTATGCCAAATCAGTTTTTCTTCATCTGTTGATAAAATACAAGAAATATTTTTAGTTGCAAATCTTCTAAATTGATCTTATAAAGATTATTTCATATTTTGGCAGAAAAGAATATAGACCCGTCCTTGTTTTTGACTACACAAGAGTTTTGATTAAAGGATACTTTAACACCAGAGTCACATAATTGACTTACACTAATCAAATTATGTTTTAAACCTTCAACTAGCAAAACATTATCAATGCATCCAAAGGAATCTTTACCAATTTTACCGAATCCAATGATTTCGCCCTGCTGGCTGTCTCGAAAAGTTACTAAACCTCCCTTCTTATCTTGAAGATTTACGAATATAGACTTTTTTCCCATCATATGTAGCGAGCATCCACTGTCCAAATACCTTTGGTACTGGCTGTATTTTCCAAGGAAGTAGATCTGCAATGGATATTATGTTCTTTTTAAGTACCTAGCTTTTGTCCTTTAGGGTTAGTCTTATAAGCATTCACAAAATGATAAAAAGAAGACTGTTGAAATTTCTTTCTATGAGGAACAAACTTCTTTTTGTGACTAGTATTACTCTTAATAAATTCTAGACCACTCTTATCATGAGGGTGTCGATAATTACTGATCATTTCATTCATTCTCTTCGTACTTTCAGTAAAGGTTGATAAATCTGCTGAAAGAGAATTAAACCTATGTTTCAACTAACTAATTTCCTCAGATCTATCAATCGAGACTTTTTCATATCATCTACTTGTTTCTTAAGGTAGACTTTTTCTTTTTCTAGCACTTCCGTTTTTCTCAAGTTTCGAAAAACTTTCTTTTTAGGGATCTATACTGTTTTAGTATGATATGTGAATCTTCTAACAATTCTAAATATGCATCTTGAAGTTCATTAAAGTTAGAAGTTACCTCCTCGTCACCTTCTTTTTCGACTACCAAGCATATATTTGCTTGTTCTGATGCGTTTGAGTCAGAATTAGATTCGGATGAATCTAAATCTTCCCAAGTTGCCATCATACTCTTTCTATTTCCTTTATTTTTCTTCGGTTCTCTTCTCAGAAATGGACATTCAGACATATAGTGCCCTATTGCACTCGTAGCAAATGATGGAGGTCTTCTCGTTCTTGATGTCTTCTTTGCTATTTTTCTTAAAAGAAAATTTCTTGCTTCATTTTGCTTTCTTTTTCCACATCCTTCTGATCTTCCTTGAAATGAAAAATAATTCGTCATCATCTTCACTTGAATCACGATCAGATTCGCTGGTATCATCTTTCTTGACTTCTTCGACCTTTAATGCTTTTGATGAAGAACTTTTATTTCTCTAAGTCTTGTGATTTTTCTGACCAGCCTTTAATGCTATGGATTTGTCTCCCTTAGGTTTATCTTCAGTATCCAGCTCTACTTCATGTATCTTCAAAGAACCAAGCAATTCATCTAGCTTTAATTTGCTCAAGTCCTTGGTTTCATGTATAACAGTGACTTTAGGTCTCCATCTTTTTAACAGACTTCTGAGAATCTTCCTCACAGGTCTTCATTATCATAGATTCTCCCAAGAGCTTTAAGTCCATTAACGATAGTTTGAAATCCTCCAAGCATCTGATCAACAGACTCATCTTCCTGCATTTTAAACATCTCATACTGATGTACAAGAATACTAATCTTGGACTCTGGTTTATGCCTTCATGTGTCATGGATAAAGTGTCCCACATCTCCTTCACAGTCTTGCATCCATGAACTTTATCATATTCACTTCTGTTTAATACACAACTCAGAAAGAACTTCGCCTTTGAATTTAGTTGAAATCTGGCTTTGTGATCAGTTGACCATCTATTGCGAGGAATGGCATTTCCTTCATCATCTACTGGTCTGTATGTCCATTCTCGATGATATCCCCAAGATCAATATGTGTGGATTTTATGAAGAGCCACATCCTGTCCTTCTAATAATGATAATCTTCACCATTGAACGAAGGAGGTCTTGTGACGGAGGCACCTTCAGTTATAAAAACATGTGATTTTGCCATGGATCTTTGTCCTCACTTCTTGAACACTGAGCTCTAATACCAATTGAAGTAAATCACACATTAGTATAGACTTTATGTACAAGAAACTCGATACACAAAAGGCGGGGTTGAATGATGTATCCATTTTGTTAATACAAAATCTTCCTAAGAACTTCTCTTTCCTGTTAAAAAGATATCACAAGAATTATACAAAAATTATTACGTAGTTAAATCGCAAATAACTTCTATAAAATTGTTTAACAAAAAAATAAAATGAAGTAAAGAGATAAAGGGCAGACACTGCAATTTTTATACTGGTTTACCCCAAACCCTGGGCTACGTCCAGTCCTTAGAGTTCATCTTAGTGTTTCACTATACTCCAAACAATTATAAGTATTCTTTCTTCCCTTCCAAAGCCTCTTCAGGTCTCTTGCAAAAAGTATTCTTTCAGCTATCTTAGCCTTTTTAGGCTTTCTGCCTTTTCTTTCTCTCACTAGAAAGATATTGTGAGCTATTGTTACAGTAGAGTTAACTCTCTCAGTATCGTACTACAGAATTTCTTTTTTCTAAGTAAGCACTCAAAGATCACTGATTTCTCAAAAGTTATAAGACTCATAAGATTCATCAGATCCGTAAGATCATAAAATCTTTGACTACGATTAGTATTTATAGCCTCAGTCTCTAACTACTTCTTGATCTTTGATAACCGCTTCTTAATTCTTGATAACAATCATTTAACTGAGTTCTGTAACTAACTCCAACTAAGTAACTGTCTGATGTACTTCAATATCTTCATTATATTGTCTGTGTTGTCTTTGCATCTATATTGTCTTTGCGTCTGTATTGTCTTTCATCTATATTGACTTGCGTTTGTATTGACTTGCATCTTCGTTTCGGCTTCGTGTCTGTATTGACTTTTGTTTGTATTGTCTTTCATCCGTGTTATCTTGCATTTATATTGACTTCGCATCTGTATTGTCTTCACATCTGTATATTCTTATGTTTGTATCGACTTCGCGTCTGTGTCTTTGCATCTATATTAACTTTCGTCTGTATTGACTTTGCGTCTATGATTTCTTCATCTTCTGTGTTCTCCTCTGCGTCTGTGTTCTATACTTCGTCTGCACACTTAACACACTTGTCAAAACGTTCGTTTGTTTCTAACATTATTGTTATTTTATTTTCATTGAAATTAGTCATCATGAAGTCCTCCTGACTTAATAGGAGGACCACTCAACTGAGGAAGCAACTTGGGAGACAGAGGAGCATATGAGGAGACAATATCCCCACCTATTCTAGCAAACAAGTAAGAATTTCGAGGACAAAATTTATTTTAAGGAGGGGAGAGTTGTAACATCCCACTACCTTTAGGAGGTTAAAATAGTAAATATGAGTGATTAATGAGACCTTAGAAAGGCATTTTCATGCTCATGCATAAAATGGTATATACATACATGTGAATAGTGATATTTTTCTGCACATGAAATTAAGTGTATATGCATTCAAGAATAATTCCAGGTATAATTGCATTGAATTGTGATTTTTGGAAAATTGTGAATTTTTTAGAATGATGAATGTTTCTATATTAAAAATATTATTGGTTAGTAGAATTGTGAGATTTATGAATTTTGGTGAACTTATGGAAAATAGGAAAAAGAAGAGAAGAAATCAAATGAAGAATTGGAGATAGTTGGATTGTAAAGAAGAGAGTTAGAGGGAGTTAGTTCAAAAGACACTAAGTCAAAACTTAGACTTTGGGAAGGTGACAAGTGTAAAATTGCTTTTGTTATGTGTCAGTAGTAGGGTTGAGCAATTTGAGAGTTAAAAAGGGGTTGGTACTTATCCTAAGTTCTTTCCTTGTTATCATCGTCTCCAAATTTCTTCCCATACACAAAGTTTCCATCAAACTCCTTCTAAGAGTTAACTCTAATTCTTCATATCCCTCACCATTTCCTTTACTCCTAAAGTGTCTCTTCTGCCTTAAGAAAAGCCAGAAGTTGATTGTGTTTATAAAGGAGTACGTAATTTTGTGTAGAGTTAAGGCTTGAAGATAGTTGAAATTGTTGGAGTCTTCAACGAGTAAGTAGTAAGTAAATTCTTTAGAATTGGAGATTTATGAAATAAATTTCATGAGTTACTATCATCTGCATGAACATGTCATTTTCATATAATTATATTTTTTAACACTGTGATAATTGGATGAAAATTTAGGGATATGGTGTTATTTGAGTTTTGATGGATTATTAATGATCAAGTGTTGTGAAATAGTTCTTGGAGTTGAAATAGAAATAAAATGATGTATAAGATTAGTGTAGAGAGTTAGATATGGAAAGGTGATATGCTCTATTTTTTCACTGAGCATGTATGAATACTTAGGTGTTTATATGAGAGTTGATGAAGACTTAGAGATGTCCAGGAGCATAGAAGTTTCGTCTGTGTTTTATCGTTTGTGGTTGACCTTTCCTTTGTTTGTGTTGACCACCTAGCATCTGTGTTTTATCGTCTGTGGTTGACCTTTCCTTCGTCTGTGTTGACCACCTAGCGTCTGTATTTCTTATCGTCTATGGTTGACTATTCTATCATTTGTGTTGACCACCTAACGTTTGTATTTCTTATCGTCTGTGATTGACTATTCTATCGTCTATGTTGACCACCTAGCTTCTGTATTTCTTATCATCTATGGTTGATTATTCTATCGTCTTTGTTGACCACCTACTGTCTATATTTCTTATCATCTATGGCTAACTATTCTATCATTTGTGTTGACCAGCTAGCATTTGTATTTCCTATTTTCTGTAGATGACTATTCTATCATCTGTGTTTACCACCTACCATCTGTATTCCTTATCGTCTGTGGTTGACTTTTCTTTTTCTGTGTTGACCACCCATCATCTATGTTTTGCTTCCGTATGTGTTTCTCTTCGTCTCCCTTTGAGATTCCGTTTGCCTTTAGACAATTCATCTATCTTTTGGCGTATCGTCTGTCTTTTGCTTCCGTCTATGTCTCACTTCGTCTGTCTTTGAGATTTCATCTGCCCTTAGATATTTCATCTATCGTTTGGCGTATCGTTTGTCTTTTGCTTCCGTCTGTGTTTCACTTTGTCTGCCTTTGAGATTTCGTCAGCCTTTAGACTTCGTCTGTCATTTGGCGTATCGTTTGTCTTTTGCTTCCGTCTATCTTTAGCCATCGTTTATGTTTTGAATATTTGTCTGCTTCTGCTTTGCCTACCATCTGCTTATAGGACCAAATTATATCAATTGCACTCTTTGATTTAATGTGAATAGTAGACTCGAAAGGCTGAGTTTGGAGAAAAATCTGAAATGGCTTATTAGGTTATGGAATTGGATTCAAATGGTTTGTTGAGGTATAAACCCTACGAGCAATGCTAGTTAAGCGAGTTTTGATATTTGATTGTTTTTGGTGATAACCTTGACGGAAGGATACCTGGGGATTGTCATGAACATGCATTGTACATAATTCATTCCGTATATGTACATTAATGAACACACACAATTGTGTAGATTGTGATATGTGTGTGTGTTATTTGTTATAGAGGAACAGTTGGAACGTCGACTTCTAGACGTTACTGGCACTTCCAGGCATTAGTTTCGGGAGTAACTTATAAGTAACCTAGACGGTCTCACTTAATTTCTGGTTGTTTAAATTCTGTTTAAAATGCTTGAATGAATGTGGCTTGAATGTTGATTCCAGACATAGAGGTCCGATGACTGTGATATTGGATTAAGATATTAAAGTGCTACTTGTATGTGAATGAGATGAAAGAAATGTGCATTTGTCATTTGATTCTCAACGAAAGTTGAATGCCAAACTTGGGTCTGATGACTCTGAAATTTTTCCTGAGCATTTATATAAGATTGTGATATATGAGATATTCAGAAATTGTTGCATTTCATAAAATGCATGCTCAGATAAAGGCATTGTGACTTAAGTTTCCATTATGAAGCACTTCCACGTAGAGCTTTGCTCTGTGATTTTTCTAATTTGGCACGTAGAGCTATGCCCTGTGATTCTGTCTGATTTAACCCTATGGGCCAATATTTGTCTAATTCTGTGATAGATACTCGCTCACAACAATAAGAAAGAAAGTCAGTCTCATTTGCATTGATGATGCATAATACAAATGATTATAAAGTGTTAAATGTACAATGTGACATGATTGATTAAGTGTATGTGATCCAATGTGATTATATGTTATGTGAAATAATGTGATGCATGAATTGAGTGAACCATCGATGATGGTTACCTCATTGAGTTTGCAAAACTCACCAAAATTGCAACGTTGTTTTTTCAGGACTGAGAGACGACTCTATCTACTAGGAGGCTCTACATGATTTTGGCAAGAGAACTCATGGCTCGAAGGTCGGTCAGTTGGAATTTTTGGGCAGATCAGATAGACTATGTGTATTTTCCTCTTTCATGTAGTACTTTTGTACTAGGCTTAATGATGTACAAGTAGTAAGTGTTGAAAAATACAATGTAAACTTTCAAATTTGTGAAATGAAATAAGGAAAATGTTGGGTTTTAAAATATTGTGATTTCTATATGATGCTTTATAATGAACAATGATCCGATGCCATGTGAAGTTTATGTAGTGATCATTAGTAGCTCACCCTTTTCATAGGATACGTACTGGAATGACCTCCGGGCGTCCCGGTGTGTACCCTGCGGTAAGGGGACATTACACTATAACTCTCCCAGAATTTGTGTGTCTAATGAATAATGTATGGTCTTCTTGATTCTGCTTATGTCCCAATCAAATCATCACTTTAGCAAACCTTCTAAACCAAGCTCGTGGTGATTGCTTGAGCCCATAAATGGCTTTCTTTAGCTTGCACACAATTCTTTCTTTAGGTCAAATCTAGGAGGAACTTCCATGTAAATTTCCTCTTCTAGATCACCATTGAGTAACGCATTCTTAACATCAAATTGTTGTAAATTCCACTGGAAATTAGCAGCTAATGATAGCAATATTTGTACTATATTCATCTTAGCAATAAGAGAAAATGTCTCTAGATAATTGATGCCGTAAGTTTGAGTGTACCCTTTGGCCACCAATCTTGCCTTATATCTTTCCACCATGCCATCAGCCTTGCATTTTATGGTGAAAACCCACCTACACCCAATTAGTTTCTTCCCTTTTGACAATTCCACTAACTCCCATATCTTTTTCCTTTAAAGGGCCTCCATTTTGGTCTTCATAGCATTCTCTCATTTTTTTGTCTCCTAATGCCTCAGTTAGATTTCTCAGTGTAGGAATTGTATAGAGATTGGTTAAGAAAGCTCTATGCTTTTGGGATAGATTCTAGTAAGACATGAACAAGGATAGTGGATGTTTTGTGCAAGTTCTTGTTCCATTCTTAAGTGCAATTAGTAGGTCTTCAGTAGTTTTTCTGGTTTATCTGTTGTTTCAATTAACTCAACACATGGCTTACCACCTGGTGTAACATTGTCAGTTGGTTTGAGAGTGATTTCTGGAATTTGGTCACTAGCACAAATAAGAGACTGAGCACAAATAGGAGACTAGACTTGTGCTGGTCAAGAGACTGGTATCTTCCTCCCAGATTAAACTTGCATTGGCTGATGTTATCTTGATTTTCTTTAGCTGCCATCGTTTCAACAGATGTGGCTAACTAGATTGAAGGAGAAGTGGATTCAAGCACGTTTATGGGTATATGCAGAACAAAACTAAGATCATGAAGAAACATATCCTTTGTTTTATCTTCAATCAAGATCTGCTAAAAAAAGTTCATTTTCAACAAAAGTAGCATTAGCTGAGACAAAAAAAATTTTAGAAGGTGGATGAAAGCAATTATCCTTCTAGGTGGAGGAATATCCAAAAAAAATGCATCAAAGAGCATATGGATCTAATTTGCTCGTATTGTGAGAGTGAATATGAACAAACGCCACACAGCCAAAGATTCGAGGTATAAGACTATTTGAAACAGAACAAATTTCGAAAAAATTTTGTGGGAATATCAATTGGACTTTTGGACCCAAGGACACGTGTTGGAATTCAGTTAATAAGATGGGCAACAATTAAAACTGCTTCACCCCAGTATTGTTTAGGAACGTGTTTACGAAACAATAATGCTCTAGTGATCTCTAAGAGATGTCCATTTTTCGCTCAACTCACCGTTTTGTTGTGGTGTAGTAACACATGACGACTCATGAATAATTCTTGTTTTCTGAAGAAATGAAGAAAGGGTTTGATTGAAATAGTCCTTGGCAATGTCTGATTGAAATCTCTTAATTTTACATCAAACTGAGTATTGATCATGTTATAGAAACTAGGAAAAATAGTACTAACATCATATTTATTTTTTAAGAGGTAAAGCCATGTGACTCGTGTACAATCATCAATAAATGAAACAAACCACCTAGCACCCAAAACATTTGGGATGGTAGAAGGTCCCCAAATATCACTATGAATGAGAGAAAAGGATGCATATAAGGATTTTCCAATGTCTGATATACTGTTTTGTTTTTCCAGGAAATAGAGATCGTCCCCCTAACTAGCACATCTAATCATCTTCTTCATGCCTAGCTCCTAAAATACACAATGTGAAGGGAAAAAGGTTATATTGCAATTTGAATATGTGGTTAATTTTTTAATGGAAATAAGGTTTGCAAATAAATAGCTTTAGAATATGGAGAACATTTCGTAGTGTAAGGTCGTTGTTTATGTATATATCCCCTTGGCCAGCTACGGTGGTGATGGAGCCATCAGCTATTGTGATCTTTTTATGGCTACAGCTGGGTTTATAAGCAATAAAATGTTTGGAACAAGTCATACGATCAGTTGCTCCAGAATCAATCACCCACATAGGAGGAGAATTTCTTTGTGAGACATTAGTAATAGAGGAAGAAGAGATATCTAAAAACACCAATGAACAAATACTTGCTGAGGTTGGCTTCTCAACAAACTCCCCAAAGGTTTTTATTTTCTCAATTTCTTCGGTGTTAAACTTAGGGACATTTTTTGGAATCCTCTTCATTAGTTGACGAAGTGCTCACCATATGTGCCTAACTTCGGTTGTTTCCACTTCGATTGGACTTGCCATGAAGTTTCCAGCATGTCTCCCAAATGTGCGTATACTTCTTGTAGAATGTGCAGAATAGGGATTCTTGATTAAATGATTTAGATGAGTCCCCTCTAGTAATTGGTGTAGGATTGTTTACCTCTTTCAATTATGTGGCCTAGGTAATGAGTGCAGAACCATCCCCTCCTTGAGGTTCAAACATAAAATTTTGACATCCCCCTTCTGTAAGTATAATAACGATCGTCTCATTTAGAGACGGCAAGTTTGGTTTTTCTAAAATCTGCACCCTTACAACGTCAAATTTTGCTTTTAATCTTACCAAAAAATCATAAATACGATTCCTTTCCACAAAACGCGCCAGAATTGCTGTATCTTCACTACAATGCATTTAGACGTGCTGATAGTGATCCATCTCTTGCCATAAGCTTTGTAGGAGACTCGAATATTCAGTAATAGTCCGAGTCTCTTGTTTAGTTGCTGAAACTTTTGTCTTAATCTTGTAGATTTATGCAGCATCATTAACCTTGGGGAACGTCTGCTGAATAGCTTCTTAATCTCCTTGGCAGTTCTAAGGAACATACATGTGTCAATAATCTCTGGCAGCGTCGATTTCCATAACTAGGACATTACCATGGAGTCTTGTTCATTCCACACCACAAATTTGGGATCATCCTACGAAGGACCTGTGCCCATTAAATAGCTCAGTTTCACTCTTCCCTTTAAGAATGTGTGGACCAATTGTGACCATTTCAAATAATTCTTCCCATTCAATCAGTATGCAGCTTGAATGTTTCGCAAATCTCCAGTTATAGCAGCAATAGTATTCTCGAATGCAGGGCTGGTGATTTCGGCAGAACTTCTAAGTGACTCCGACATGATTGATTAAGTAAGATTAAAGATAAAATAGAAAAAAAGAGGAATAGGGAAATATGAGAGAGAGGGCTAGGACAACGAGGGGAACAGTGGAGATGGATCTCAATTGGTATGATAGAAAAAATCAAAGTTTACATAGGAAAGAACCAACAACTCTGATACCATATCGAATATAACCAAAGAAGAGTAAAAGTTCTTCTTTTTAGATTGAAAAAAATAGGTTACAGCTATAGTCTATATATACAATTTATCTAACCTAAATATAGTAAGAAACTCCTAAGAGAATAGGGAGATCTGTATCTTATTGTAATCCCTAAAAAAAGGGATTTATGTTGTCTCTATAACTGCACAATCTTTCCAAATAATACTACATAATCTGACATGTTGTAAATGGGTGTTCATTATTAAGCATAAGGCCTGTGAACTATTGATAGATTTAAGGGGTGATTGGTGGCAAAAGGGTTCACCCAAACCTATAATGTTGATCATGAGGAAACAATTGCTCCAATGGAAAAAGACAACTAGAATTATTTTGTCTTCTGTAGCTAATCTTTGTTAAGATTTATGACAACTTGATGTTAAAAATGCATTTTTGCAAGTAGATTTAGAAGAAGTTTATATGAAAATGCCCCCAAGATTTAACTATAAGAAAACTGAATGAAGGGTTTATCAATTGAAAAAGGCACTATAGAGCACGATTTGATAGGTTTGGGGAAGTGACGAGCCTTTTTTGGTATATGTTAGTCATAATTTATTAATCAAACACTGCAATGGTAAGATCACAATAGTTATTGTCTATGTTGATGATATAATACTAACAGGGATGATTTTCTATGGTTATCGCTAGAGTAATGCAGATCATACCCTATATATTAAGCATTCTCATGGCATGATCATACCTCTCATTGTCTATGTTGATGACATTGTGGTAACGGGAAGTGATAGAGAAGAGATGGTTAGTTAAAGAAACTCCATACTCATGAATTTGAAATTAAAGATCTAGGGAAATTGCAATACTTCTTGGGAGTTGAGGTCGCTAGATTGGGAAAGGAATCTTTATCTCCCATAGAAAATATGTCCTAGACTTATTAGAAGAAACTGGTATGATGGGTTGCAAACTAGCTGAATCTCCTATCAAGAGCAACCACAAACTTTAAGCAGGAACAGGTACATCAAAAGACATGGAAAGATATCAAAGATTAGTTGGGAGACTAATCTATCTCTCCCATGCCAAACTAGATATAGCATATACAGTTAGCCTGGTGAGTTAATATATGCATGATCTGCAAGAACCACACTTAAAGGCTATATTCTGAGTCCTGCATCATCTGAAGTTTACACCAGGAAAAGGCCTTTTGTTCACTAACAATGGTCACCTTAAGATAGAAGCATTTACAGATGCTGATTAGGATGGATCTCCAAATGATAGGACATCTACCACTAGTTATTGTACGCTCATAATAGGAAACCTAATGACTTGGAAAAGTAAGAAACAAAATGTACTTATTAAATCAAGTGCAGAAGCTAAATACAGAGCTATGGCACAAGGTGCGTGCGAACTCTTGTGGGTAAGAAGGCTAATGAATTGAGTTACAGCTAATGGATGGAGAAAGTTTATTCCTCTACTGTGATAACAAAGTCGTCATTAGTATAGCTCAAATCCTATTTGGCATGATAGAACGGCACACATAGAATAGAACATAACCCATACAAATTTGCCAACACTTCGTAAAGGAGAAACTTATGAATAGCTCCTTACACTTATCCTGTTGGCCCCCAATTGCTTTTTCTTTGTTAGTAGAATTATTTTCTTGGGATAGTTGAATTAAAGGTAGAAAAAAATTCACAAAGGGGTATTTTGGGTGGATTACTTAAGGTTAGAATCACTAAGGCATTAAAGGGTAAGGTGGACTTTTCTCACCCATTAAGGGTAGAATAGGTAGAGGAAAATGTTGTCTTGTAAATTAGACGACCAAAAACGTGAATGAAGGAAAGAAGGAGAGAGAATAAAAAAGAGAGAGAAAGAAGAAGAGAGGTTTTCGTGAAGTTGAGAAATAATAGAGTTTCGGACTAGGTTACATCTTTTCTTAGTCTTAAAGAGAGAGTTTGAGGTTATTCGAGAAGGAAAAAAGAAAGACAAAGGGAAGAGCTTTCGTTAAAGCCAAAAATCTCATTATTTGGTGAAGAATTAGGGTCATTCGATTTTAAAATCTTTTGGATTTTTTAAAGGGTTTTGGTTCATAAAGCTTAAGAAATGTATGGGTTTAAGAATTCTAGGATCAATTTTATTGAATGTGCTTTATGGGTTCTTAATTCTTGTTGAATGGGAATTGTCTTTTATGAAGAAAATCAAGGAGGGGATCAAGAGAGGCCAAGGGAGCAAAAGGAAAGACATCCTTAAGCATATTCCTAAGCAAAACTTTTCGGTAGGTTTCATGTTTATAATGGGATGATGCGCCATTATGTTTTCTTCTTTGTCAAGAAAATAAATGATTTTTATTGGTTGATTAATTGTGAAAAAATGATGTAAGTGCATATGAAATATTTTATGTTCATGAATGACATATTTTGAAATTGCACCATTTGGGCAACATGTTTACAAGTTATGAATTGCATGTTATATGGGTTCGGTTTGGTCCCTTAAGTATGTCAAGTGTACTTTGACTAAAGGCTTCTCCCCCCTGCCCGCTAGTGGTATAGAGCTCCTTCATGGACTCCCATAAGTTCATGGCTACACAGAAACCATTTCGTCGGAATGCGTTAGTACGTTCTGTTCACGGCTACATAAGACCCTTAGGGGAAATGTGTAGTACGATCTGTTTTGGACCTACCCAAACCATTTTGATGTGATTATGTGTTCATGATATATTGACAAGATTGATGCATACATTAATTGTTTTATTGGGAATTTGGTTGAAAATTTAGGAACCATGTGTTTTATGATTCAATAAGAATTTTTTTATGATAATGAACGTTTTAAATGATTTTGCTTGTTATTCGTTATGAACTTGTTACCTATGAGCTTTTAAGCTCACCCCGATTCCTTCCCATATTCAAGCAATGAACAAGATTTTGAGTGACCGAGTCCAGAGTGAAGGCATCACTCCAGTTTACATGTTTTGTTTTTGAAGTTAGATTATGTAAAACAATGCTTTAGTTGCATTTTGAGCGATTCTAGTTTTTGTAAACCTTGTATTTTGGATTATGATGCAAGGAAGCTCAAAATCCCACTAAAGCGTCGTAAAACTCTTATTTGTTTTGAAGATTAATGAAATATATGTATGTTTTGCTCATGAGCTTTTTCAAGGCTTCTGCATGGCATTTTCAAGCATCTATAGGGATAAAATTTGTATCATGACTTCATGGGAAAATCTGTACTAATTTCAGCTGATTTGGACAAATTTGTCTTCTTGAAGGTGGTAGTTTATCCTCTTAGCTTTCCAACGATATATAGTTTGAAATATTTATACCTTTGGATTGAAAGTTAGGGTCCTTAGAAAGGGGAATGCATAAGAATGTAAAGACGTATTACCTGTGATGACGTCATATCATTTAAGAGTTGCATCATCTTAAGTTGACTTTGCTACTTCTTAAGATGACCACCTAAATCATCTGCTTATTACATTTGTCTATTGTCTATAAAGATGCATCGTCTGTGATGACGTTACATCATTTCTGATGATTTCATATTGTCTTAAGAGTTGCATCGTCTTAAGTTGACTATGCTTCGACTTAATTTGACCACCTAAATCGTCTACTTATTGCATTTGTCTATCGTCTATAAAGGCGTATTGTCTGTGATGACGTTACATCGTCTGTGATGATCTCATATTGTCCTAAGAGTTACATTGTCTTAGGTTGACTTTGCTTCGTCTTAAGTTGACCACCTAAATCATCTACTTATTGCATTCGTCTATCGTCTATAAAGAAATATCATCTGTGACGACGTTACATCATTTGTGATGATGTCATGTTGTCCTAAGAGTTGCATCGTCTTAAGTTGACTTTGCTTCATCTTAAGTTAACCACCTAACTCATCTGCTTATTGCATTCGTCTATCGTCTGTAAAGGGGCATCGTCTGTGATGACGTCATATTGTCTTAAGTCAACTTTTTGCTTCGTCTTAAGTTGACCATCTGAATCATCTACTTTCTAATGAACTTCATCTACCTTTTTTCTTCATCTACTTTCTGACAAATTTCGTCTACTTTTGCATTCTTATGCTTTCCACCTAAATGAACGAAACTTCTTCTTTTGTACACTGTTCATTTTGTATCATCTAGTTCCTCTTTGACCCTTTAGACGATAGAATTTGTTCCTAGGGTCTGCAAGAAACTTATAGACCTATAAGTCCTCTCTCAAACCAGCTAACAAGGATCTTGATCAGATACCTTTAAAAAAAGTTATGCTAGTTTCCCCAATAGAAAAAGGTTCAATATGATTGAGGACAGAACCAAATTAAATGATCTTGGTGTCATTAGGGACTGAAGCCAAAAGGGAGGAGGGGGGACAAAATGTTCTGAAGAGCTCAAATTGAAATTCCACTTTGAGTTTTCCTACAAATATGTCCAGAAATAGGTAATGTGAGTTCTTTCTGAGCACTAGCTAATGTGGGCACGCCACCTTTGTAGGATGCATGTCCAGATGTCACTTAGGACGTTGGGCACATAACTCACGAGGGCAAACTCCCAACACATATAGTATCAGAGCATTTAGGTTGAGGTCCAGGTGTAAGATCAAGTTTAGGAGTAATCGAAGCACGAAATGGGTAGGTTAAGACATGAAGTGTACATGCATTGTTTTAAATGAACTACTTGCATTGTTTTGATTTTTGTTCACATGATTTGATATTGTTTTATACAATTTGAATTGTTTTGCATACTTTGAAAATTGTTTTACATGAACTAACGATTTTCAATGATTTCAAATTGAAGGAGTGAAATGCCGCCTCGAAAAAGAACTCGAGGAGCTATGACTCGATCTCACTCTTACCAAGGGAGCACGAATGAATCTTATGTCTCAAAAGATGTTGGGACACATTTTGCTCCAAATTTGGATTCACCTAGTGTGCAGCATGAAGTGCCACCGCCTCCACCTCTTATGCCTCAAGTAAACCCTTTAGATCCACAGTTCTTTCAAGCCTTTGCTCAGGCTTTCACTTATGCCATGGGTCAAGGGTTACAAGTTCCAGTTCTAGCCCCAGTGGAGAGGAGTGGGTAGTATGATAAGCTCCACAAGTATGGGGCTGTAGACTTTAATGGTACTATAAATCTAGAGGAGGCTAAAACATAGTTGAAGAGGACCAAGAGAGTCCTGCTTCAGATGAAGTGCTCTAAAGAAGAGAAGCTGGATTATGCAGTTAGCTTGCTACAAGGGGACGCACTTCATTGGTGGGAATCAGTACCTCACAGTCAAGTTATACCTCCAGTGTTGTCATGGAGAGATTTTATGGAAGTGTTCAGGAAGAAGTACCTTTCTAGGGTTTATGTACAAAAGAAGGTCAGGGAGTTTCTGAATCTCACACAGAGGGAGATGAGCGTGAGTGAGTATGAACTAAAGTTCACTCAGCTTTCTCGATATGCGGCCAACATTTTTTGGTGAATGAGGAAGACATATGCTATAAGTTTGAGGGAGGTCTTCATATAGGGATCAAGGAGAAAGTCTTGATCCATAATTTTTGTGACTACCAGTAGTTGGTAGATGCTGCACTCTAGGATGAGAAGCTGGAGAATATCAAATATAAGATGAGTAGGAAGAGGAAGAATCGAGAGCAGTCTTCCAGGAAGGGGGTAAGTGCTCCAATAACTAAAAGGGGTGTGAAGAGCTCCCGCACACAAACTGAGATGGGGAGTAGTGCCTCTGCTAAGAACAAGCAAGCAAGGGCAGTGTCAGTGCAAGCCTCAACAGTAGGGGGCAATAGTAGGGTAGAGAGGAGCAAGAACATGAACCGCCAATGTGATCTTTGTGGGAAGTCACACATGGGAGACTGCTTCAAGTTACTAGGAGCATGCTTTCGATGTGGAGAGAAGGGACATACGATCACGGACTTACCCAAGTAACAAGGCAGGAGGGGTCGTGGTTACAAGCCCCAAGGAGAGTTGAAACAGTGGGAACCCAGCCTTCCATTGAAGTGGTCAGTTCCGGAGCTGCAAAGAAGGCTATTCATCCAGGAAGGCCATGGGGCCAGGCACAAGCAAGAGTGTTTTCCATGATAAGAGAGGAAGCAGCACCCACACCAGAGGTTATCACGGGTATAGCCCAGTTATTTGATTCAATAGTTTATTTACGAATTGATTCTGGTTCCATGCATTCTTTTATTTCTATAAGTATGATTCTACATGGTGTGAATTCAGTGCCTTTAAATAGTCCTTTGCTTGTTAGTACACCTCTAGGTAGGAATGTAGTAATCAGTCAAGTATATAAAAGTTGTGAGCTCTTCATTGATGGTGCTAAACTGGTAGTGGATTTACTACCTGTTGACCTAAAAGGCTTAGATGTTATACCTGGAATAGATGTTATGGAAAAATATCACGCAAAGTTGGATTATGGCCTTAAGGAGGTGGAATTTGACTTGAGTAACAATGAGAGGGTGATTTTCAGAGGGGACAAGAAAGCACCATCACCAAGAATTATTTCTATTTACTAGCTAACAGGATGATGAAGAAGGGGTATGAAGTCTTCTTGGTGCACGTTCTGGACTCCGATGTGAAGGAAGGGAGGTTAGAGGATTTTCTGGTTGTAAAAGAATTTCCTAATGTGTTCCCAAAGGACTTACCTGGTTTGCCACTGGTAAGGGAAATTGAGTTTGCCATCGAATTGATTCCTGGAACCGCACCCATTTCCATACCACCATATAGGATGGCTCCAGCTGAGCTGAAGGGGCTTAAGGAACAATTGGAGGAACTGTTAGAGAAGGGACATATAAGTCCAAGTTCGTCACCTTGGGGAGCACTTATTCTACTTGTCAAGAAGAAGGATGGAACATGGCAGATGTGTATTGATTACCGGAGACTCAACAAGGTGACCATTAAAAACAAGTATCCTCTGCCACAAATAGATGATCTGTTTGACCAGCTACAGGGAGCAAAGGTCTTTTCCAAGATTGATCTAAGATCGGGCTATCATCAGCTTAGAATTAGAGAAGCTGATGTAAATAAGACAGCCTTTAGGACACGTTATGGGCCTTACGAGTTCCTAGTTATTCCTTTTGGTTTAACCAATGCTCCAGCTGCATTCATGGATCTTATGAATAGAGTCTTCAAGGAGTATCTGGATCAGTTTGTCATAGTGTTTATAGATGGCATTCTGGTGTACTCCAAGAGGAATATGAGGAACATCTAAAGATAGTATTGCAAACTCTTAGGGAGAGGGAACTTTATGCCAAATTCAGCAAATGTGAATTTTGGCTCTATGAGGTGATATTCCTTGGACATGTAATTTCTGAGAATGGGGTACATGTTGATCTAAAGAAAATTGAAGCGGTGGTGAAGTGGCATGCACCCAAGACAGTGACAGAAGTGAGTAGTTTTCTGGGTCTGACAGGTTACTATAGGAGGTTTGTGGAAGGATTCTCTATGATTGCTGCTCCACTAACTAAGTTATTGAGGAAGAATTAGAAGTTTATCTGGAGTGATGAGGGCCAGAAGAGCTTCGAGGAGCTTAAGCACAGATTGACAACTGCTCCAATTCTGACTTTGCCTATGGGAGATGAGGGTTATATAGTGTATAGTGAAGCTTCAAGAAAGGGTTTAGGTTGTGTATTGATGCAACGACACAATGTAATAGCATATGCCTTGCGACAGCTAAAGCCTTGTGAGATTAATTATATGACCCATGATTTGGAATTAGTAGTAGTGATTTGCATTAAACATTTGGAGACATTATCTATATGGGGTTCAGACGAGGATCTTTACTGACCATAAAAGTCTCAAGTACTTACTGAGTAAGAAAGAACTGAATTTGAGACAAAGAAGGTGGATTAAGTTGCTTAAGGATTATGATTTGTTGATTGAGTACCATCTAGGCAAGGCAAATTTCGCGGCGGATGCCTTGAGTAGGAAATCATCAATAGCCCATGTTAGACAGTTTATCTGCCATTATTGGAAGAGATGGCTAAGCTTAGGATAAGTTTGAAACAAGTGGAACCTAATTTTGTTTTTGTTACCTTCAGAGTGAGACCGATACTCAGAGAGAAGGTTAGGGAGTTACAAGCATAAGATGCAAAATTGAGGAAGCTTCAAGAAGAAATTCAGAATGGCAAGAAGTTTGAAGTGGTAGTAAGGGATGATGGACTCATGACTGTATGGTATAGGCTTTGTATACCAAATGTCAAGGAGGTGAAGGATGAGATATTGGATGAGGCACACAATACGCCTCATGCCATGCACCCAGGTAGCACCAGGATGTACAGAGATTTGAAAGAGCATTTCTGGTGGAAAGGCATGAAAAAGGATGTAGCAGAATATGCAAGTAAGTGTCTAGTGTGTCAATAAGTTAAGGCTGAACACCAGGCACCTTCAGGCAAGTTAAGGCCATTGTCCATTCTTGAGTGGAAGTGGTAAAGGATGACCATGGATTTTCTGATGGGTTTGCCCAAGACCAATAGGAAGCATGATGCCATATAGGTTATCGTTGATAGTTTGACGAAATCAGCCCATTTTCTAGCAATTAAATAGACTGATTCTTTGCATGTGCTAGCAAAGAAGTATATTGATGAGATAGTAAGATTACATGGAATTTTTGACTCCATAGTTTCTGACAAAGATCCTCGGTTTACTTCGAGATTCTAAGGAAGTTTACAAGAGGCTCTGGGAACCAAGTTGAGTTTTAGTACTAATTTTCACCGTCAGACAGATGGTTAATCTTAGATAATCATTCAGACCCTTGAGGGAATGCTCAGGGCATGTGTGATGGATTTCAAAGGAGCTTAGGATGAGCATTTGCCATTGGTCAAATTTGCTTACAATAATTCATACCATTCAACCATTCAGATGGCTCCTTATGAAGCACTGTATGGGAGGAGATGTAGAACTCCTATATGTTGGGATGAAGAAGAAGAAAAGAAGCTAATAGAACCAGAATTAGTTCAGATGACAGTTGACATGGTCAAGTTAGTTAAGCAAAGGCTTAAGGCGGCTCAGGATAGAATGAAAAGCTATATTGATGCACACCGAAAGGAAATGGACTATAAAGTCGGTGAGAAAGTCTTCCTCAAGAAATCTCCTTGGAAAGAGTCATGAGATTTGGAAAAAAGGGAAAATTAAACCCAAGATATGTGGGTCCTCACGAAATTATTGAGAGAATTGGACCATTAGCCTATAGGTTAGCATTGCCACTAGAATTATCCCAGATTCATGATGTCTTCCATGTTTCCATGTTGAGGAGATATAGATCAGATCCCTCTCACATCATTTAGACCTCTGAGGTTCAGTTAAGAGATGATTTCAGTTATGAGGAGGTTCTAGTGGAGATCTTGGATACTAAGGAAAAGGTCCTTAGGAACAAGACAGTTCTACTAGTAAAAGTCCTGTAGAAAAACCATTCTGTAGAAGAGGCCACGTGGAAGCCATTCGAAGCCATGAAGGAGTGGTATCCATACCTCTTCCATGACTTAGGTAAGAATTTCGAGGACGACATTATTTTTTTTAGGGCGAGAAATGTTGGCCCCCAAATTTTTTTAGTACAATTTATTTCTTGGGTTAATTGAATTAAAGGAAGAAAAAAATTCATAAAGGGGTATTTTGGGTGGATTACTTAAGGTTAGAATCACTAAGGCATTAAAAGAAGGGTAAGGTGGACTTTTCTTACCCATTAAGGGTAGAATGGGAAGGGGAAAATGTTGTCTTGTAAATTAGAAGACCAAAAACGTGAATGAAGGAAAGAAGGAGAGAAAATAAAAAAAAAGATAAAGAAGAATATAGGTTTCAGTGAAGTGGAGAAAGAATAGAGTTTTGGACTAGGTAACATCTTTTCTTAGTCTTAAAGAGAGAGTTTGAGGTTATTCAAGAAGGGAAAATGAAAGAGGAAGGGAAGAGCTTTCGTTAGAGCCAAAAATCTCATTATTTGGTGAAGATTTAGGGTAAGCTGATCTTAAAATCTTTTGGATTTTTGAAAGGGTTTTAGTTCATAAAGCTTAAGAAATGTATGGGTTTAAGAATTCTAGGATCAATTTTATTGATTGTGCTTTATGGGTTCTCAAATTTGAATTCCTGTTGAATGGGAATTGTGTCTTTTATGAAGAAAATCAAATAGGGGATCAAGAGAGGCCAAGGGAGCAAGAGGAAAGACAACCTTAAGCAAATTCCTAAGCAAAACTTTCCGGTAGGTTTCATGTTTATAATGGGATGATGAGCCATTATGTTTTCTTCTTAGTCAAGAAAATAAATGATTTTTATTGGTTGATTAATTGTGAAAAGATGATGTAAGTGTATATGAAATATTTTATGTTCATGAAAGACAGGTTTTGAAATTACATCATTTGGGCAACATATTTACAAGTTATGAAATGCATGTTATATAGGTTTGGATTGGTCCCTTAAGTATGTCAAGTGCACTTTGATTAAAGGCTTCTCCCACTTGCCTGCTAGTGGCATAGAGCTTCTTCACGGACTCCCATAATTTCATGGCTACACAAAAACCATTTTGTGGGAATGCTTTAATACTTTATGTTCACGGCTACATAAGACCCTTAGGGGAAATGTGTAGTACGATATGTTTTGGACCTACCCAAACCATTTTGATGTGTTTATGTGTTCATGACATATTGACAGGATTGATGCATACATGAATTGTTTTATTGGGAATTCGGTTGAAAATTTAGGAACCATGTGTTTTATGATTCAATAAGAATTTTTTTATGACAATGAACATTTTAAATGGTTTTGCTTGTTATTCATTATAAACTTGTTACCTACGAGCTTTTAAGCTCACCCGCATTCCTTCCTATCTTCAGGTGATGAACAAGATTTCGAGTGACCGAGTCCAGAGTCAAGGCATCACTCCAGTTTGCATGTTTCGTTTTTGAAGTTAGATTATGTAAAACAGTGTTTTTGTTGCATTTTGAGCGATTCTAGTTTCTTTAACCCTTGTATTTCAGATTATGATGCAAGGGGGCTCGAAATGAACACTAAAGCATTGTAAAACTCTTATTTATTTTGAAGATTAATGAAATATATGTATGTTTTGCTCATGATTTTTTTAAGGCTTCCGCATGGCATTTTCAAGTATCTATAGGGATAAAATTTGTATCATGACTTTAGGGGAAAATCTGTATTAATATAGGCTGATTTGGACAAATTTGTCTTCTTGGAAGTGGTAGTTTATCCTCTTTGCTTCCCAATGGTTATAGTATGAAATTTTTGTACCTTTGGATTGAAAGTTAGGGTTCTCAGAAAGGGAAATGCGTAGGAATGTAAAGACGTATCGTCTGTGATGACATCATATCGTCCCAAGAGTTGCATTGTCTTAAGTTGACTTTGCTTCATCTTAATTTGACCACCTAAATCGTTTGCTTATTGCATTCATCTGTCGTGTGTAAGGACGCATTCTCTGTGATGACATCATAATGTCTGTGATGATGTCATATTGTCCTAAGAGTTGCATCGTCTTATATTGACTTTGCTTCATCTTAAGTTAACCACCTAAATCGTCTGCTTATTGCATTTGTCTATTGTCTGTAAAGACGTATCATCTGTGATGATGTCATATCGTCCTAAGAGTTAAATCGTCTTAAGTTTTCTTTGCTTCATCTTAAGTTGACTACCTAACTCGTCTGCTTATTGCATCCGTCTATCGTCTGTAAAGACGCATCATCTGTGATGACGTCACATCGTTTGTGAAGATGTCATATCGTCCTAAGAGTTGCTTCATCTTAAGTTGATTTTGTTTAAGTTGACTACCTAACTCATCTGCTTATTGCATTCATCTATCGTCTATAAAGACGCATCGTCTGTGATGACATCATATCGTCTTAAGTTGACTTGGCTTCGTCTTAAGTTGACCACTTAAATTGTCTTCTTATTGCATTCGTCTATCGTTTGTAAAGACTTAACGTTTATGATGATGTTACATCGTTTATGATGATGTCATATCGTCTTAAGACTTACATCATCTTAAGTTGACTTTGCTTCCTCTTAAGTTGACCACCTAACTCGTCTGCTTCTTACATTCGTCTATCGTCTGTAAAGACGCATCATCTGAGATGACGACATAATTCTTAAGTGGACTTTTTCTGCGTCTTAAGTTGACCATCTAAATCATCTACTTTCGACGAACTTCATCCACCTTTTTGCTTCATCTACGTTTTGTTTCATCTACTTTTGCATTCTTCAGCTTTCTGCCTAGATGACCGAAACTTCTTCTTCTTCTATACACTGTTCATTTTGTATCGTCTAGTTCCTCTTCGACCCTTTAGATGATAGAATTTGTTCCTAATGTCTTCAAGAAACTTATAAACCTATAAGTCCTCTCTCAAACCAGCTAACAATGATCTTAATCTGATACCAATAACAAAAGTTATGCTAGTTGCCCCAATAGAAAAAGGTTCAATATGGTTAAGGAGAGAACCAACTTGAATGATCTTGGTGTCATTAGGGACTTAAGCCAAAAAGGGGAGGGGGGGACAAAATGTTCTGAAGAGGTCAAATTGAAATTCCACTTTGAGTTTTCCCACAAATATGTCAAGAAATAGGTAAAGTGAGTTCTTTTTTAGGACTAGCTGGTGTGAGCATGCCACCTTTGTAGGATGCACGTCTAGATGTCACTTAAGACGTTGGGCACATGACTCGCAAGGGCAGGGTCCTAACATATCCTATGTGAGGTCTAATGAACAATTGGCAAATGTCTTCATCAAAGGACTGTACAACAAGCTGTTTCACAATCTTGTTTGCAAGTTGGTCATGTGTGATATCTATGCATCAACTTGAGGGGGAATGTTGACTAGAGTTATTTATTGTGTATATATTTAGAAATAATATCTATAGTGATCTCTTCCTATAATAGAGAGATCTCTCTCTATAATTGGGAGATTTCATAGCTAAAAAATATCCGCTAGACCTCTTGTATCTATACGATAGAAGTCATATGTACATAATTCAATTTAATATAGAATTGTTTCTTTATTGTTTTCTTTAGCTCTGTTTACAAATCTTGATGTTGAACTTTTCATTATGAGATATGTAAGCTTGCTAAACAAAAGTGTATGCCTTTTCTCATTAGCAATCGAAGGAACTCTATTCCCTTCTATCTTATTCATATTGATATTTGAGGTCTATCTACTATTATCGTACATTTTGGGCCAAGATGGATTGTTTCTTTCATTGAGATTGTACTCGTATTACTTAGATTTTTCCACTCAGAAATCTGATGTTAGTAATTGACTCCCAAATTTTTTACCCCATGATCAAAAATCAATTTAGGACCAATATCAAAAGGTTTTAGACAGATAATATCAAAGATTATTTCAGTCAAGTTCTTACCTTGTACTTTCAAAAAAAAGGAATAGTTTATGAGTAATCTTATGTGTATACTCCACAAGAAAAAGGGGTAGCAAAATAAAAAATGGTCATCTCCTTTAAAATACACAAGCCATATTATTTCAAAAGAATATGTGTAAGGCATTTTGTGAGGAAGCAGTTCTTATAGCCACTTGTCATATAAATAGATTGCCTTCTAAAGTCCAAGGTCTTAAAAGTCCTATAGATATCCTTTTAACATTTTACCCAAATCTAAACACAACCAACAATCTTTTTCCCAAAATTTTCGAGTGTGTCATTTGTTTATGTTCATAATAGAGGGAGATTATATCATAGGGCTCTAAATTGTTTCTTTATGGGCTATTCTTCAACTCAAAAAGGGTATACGTGTTACTACCCTCCATCAAAGTAGTTTTCTCGCTCAGTAGATGTCACATTCAATAAACAAGGTTTGCATTTCAACAATCAATGTCATTAAGGGCAGAATTTAATTGAAGACAAGGAAAGTTTTTTGCTTGGTCTGATTCCTGTGTACAATTCTACAACACCAGCCGCACCATCTTTTCATCCTTATCCAAATCATACACTAGAATAACCATCATACCCTATTCCTAAACCCATTCCTAAAGCACCAAGTGAACCATAAGAAAAATCTAATTCTGCCTTTGTAGATGTGAGATTTGGCAAAGGCAAGCTATTTACAAGAAAGAACATGGTTGTTCCTAAACCTACGCAAGTTCAAGAGTCCAACTTAGATTCTTCAAAAAAATTAACAATTTCTAATCCTGTATTGCGAAATGAAACTAAACTTCATATGGATAATGATTAGCAGGAGCTTCCTATTGCCATCAGAAAAGGAACTAGAGGTGTACAAAACAACCATTATATCCTCTTACACATTTTTTAATGCTTAAAAGTCTTTCACCATCTCATTGAGCCTTACTTGTGAGCCTGAATACCATTACCATCCCTACCACCTTATATGAGGCTTTATCTACTGAAAAATGGAAACAAGCTATGAACGTGGAGATGGAGGCACTGGAAAACAACAAAACTTGGAGATTAGTGAAGTTAGTAAGAAAGAAACCAATGGGTTGTAAATAGGTATATATGATAAAATATAGAGCAAATGGATCAGTTGAGAGATACATGGCATAGTTTGTAGCAAAAGGTTAAACTCAAACTTACAGGATTGATTATTCAGAGACTCTTGCTCATGGTGCAAATATAGGTTAGTAGAGAGATACATGGCACAATAGAGAGGCACATGGCACAGTTAGTAGCAAAAGGCTAGACTTAAACTTATAGGAATGATTATTTAAAGACTCTTTCTCATGTTGCGAATAAGAGATACATGGCACTGTTTGTAGCAAAAGGCTAGACTCAAACCTATATGATTGATTATTCAGAGACTTCTTCTCATGTTGTAAAGATGACTACAAATACAATATTGCTATCATTAACAAACAATTATGCATGTTTGCATAAAAGATTCTTTCTAGTCCGAGTACACCTTTTTGAGACAGTATGAGTTTTGAATATGTTAATGTTCAGCAAATAAATTTTCAGTAGATTGGTCAATAAAAGTCAATAAAACATTAGGTATTTAATTAGCTCTTCGGTATCGTTTAAAGACTTGTTGTTCATTGATGAAACAGATACTTGATACACATTTCTGAGGAGAGTCTTCTGCCATTAATTGATTACACCTTCATTTCCCCTACGCCCCCTTCTCCCGACAAACTTTGATCCCTAACCAACCTTCCGACACCTACCAACCTGAGAATCCCTTCCTTTCGACACCCACCCTCTGATTGACTTTTGACTTACTCCATATAGCCTCTGACAACACCTAACTTCAAATGACACCCAACCTCCAACACCTAATGACACCAAGCCTCTGACGACATCTAACCTCTAACATCCTTTTGACACCTTCCTTTCGTCACCTACCCAACAGTCTCACACTAAACCTATGACACTCAACCTCTGACTCCCAACTCTCAGTTACCCAACCTTTGACTCCCCACCTTCACATTCTTCTCATCCATTCGACAGCCTTAAACTAACCCCTCCTCTGTCATGACATACTGGTTCTCTACTATTCATCGAATCTTACCTCACACCATATGGAAATGCAAAGTCCCTTATCTACCCAACCTATTCCCCAAGTTGATTTGGAAATCCCAACTTACAATGTAAAGGACTTCCCACTATTAGGAGCCAACGTAGAAAGGAAGCTACAGGAACTGGAGAAGGAGAAGACTACACGGCAAACCATTGTAGGGGATTGTAGGAACTTAGGTCGACTTAGATAAGTGCAGCCCAATGGGGACAAACAAATCCAAGCTTCGAATGAAGTCCTACAACAATGTGATAAAAGTGGAATACATCTAATGTAGTAAGTGGGTGAATGCTGTATGGAGGAACAAGGGGTTGGTGAATACTATGGTAAACAACGAAAAACTCTTTACATTCAAATGCAACGTCGAAGAAAATGCAAAAATGGTGTTGGAAGCAGGCCTTGCCATATAATGGGGCATCCAATTCTTATTAAAAAGTGACTCCCTTGAGTTACCTTGGATAGGAGCAAGCTTCAATCCATTCCTTTATGGGTGAATATTTACAAGATTCCCTTAGAGTATTGGTCTACGGTGGGTATGAGCTATAATGCCAATAAGATTGGAAAACCCTTAAGTTTAGATGAGAATATTGCTTTAATAAGAAGGATTGGGTATGCTAGAGTTTGCATTGATGTTGATATATCAATGAAGCTTGTAGATACCCTTAGAATCATGAAGTTGGATGAGAAAGGAGAACTTGTAGAGGATTCAGTAGGAGTTACATACAATTGGTGACCAAAGATTAAGGAAGAGAAGCAGGTTTGGAAAAGAAAAGAAAAGCAAGAGGGGAAGCAGATGAATGAGGGATGTCCGAGTCAAGAGAAGAGTATCCTAGAAGAAGGAGAGGCATCACTTAAAGAGCAGAAGTCCCAAAACATGAATCAGAAGAAGATTCAAGTGGTAGGGATTGGGAAACAGAAAAAGAATCAGGTGGAGTGTACTATGACAAGGCTTGTAGCACAGATAGAGGCAGGATAACTAAAAACTAGGCAATGGGAAACTAATCAAGAATTTGGCAAGAAGTAATATGATCGAGAAGGTAACACAGAAAATTGGGGATAAGGGAGTAGGACAGGAGGCAGAGACAGTTGGCACTCTAATGATGGAAAGGGATTAAACTTCTAGGTCTAAAAGTGACAAAACATCCATAACAGTGGGTTTGAATAGAAAGTATAGGAGGAGAATGGCAAGTAAGAAAAAATGATATAAAGGTAGCAGCATGGAATGTTAGAGGCCTAAATAGCCTAAATAAACAACTTGTAGTTAAGGAGTTTATTAAGAATAACAAGTTTAGATTTTGATGGTTTATTGGAAACTAAAAAAAAAGAGGGACCAATTGGAGAAGAGTTTATGGTTCCTAGATAAAGGCTGGAGGGTACTGAGCAATCATAATCATCATCTCAATGGGAGAGTGATAACTTGAAAATTACCTGTTGATACATTGCGATGTTTCAATCAAGGCTACTGGGATAATGATTGCAATAACAGTGATGTATGAAGATAACCACAAATTTCAAAGAAAACATGCAAGGAATGAACTAGAGAGAACAAGCAATTTAATGAGATATCCATGGGCAGTCATCGAAGACTATAACTACACTCTAAAAGTAGAAGAATCAACGGGAGGGAGAAGATGGAATCAAGTAGACTGTCGAGAACTCCAGGAAATAGTGGAGAGGATAGGTTTGGTTGATCTAAAATGGTATAGTAACTTTTATACTTGAAATAATAAGCAATCAGGGGAATAGTTTTTGTTGGGGAAGTTGGATAGATGTATGGTTAATGATAAATGGATAGAGAAATACCCAACAAGTATTACTATGTTTGATGATCCACCTGGATCAGATCACAACCCAATAATAGTATAATTGTTAGTAGAGGACAGGAAGAGGAAGGTCCCATTTAGGATATTCAATCTCTTGATGGATAATCCAGAATTCAGAAATATATTCAGCATGAAGATGCAGAGGGAGGTTCCATGATCAAAGGGTTACCAACTTAGCATGAAGCTAAAATCCTTTAAAACTATAATCAAATTGCTCAACAAAGAAATAGTGCAACCAGAGTTAAAAGCTAAAGCTGTTGTTTTAGAGGAGCTAAAGAAATGTCAGAAAAGAATACTGGATAGACCAAATGATATGCAAGTAAGAAAAGAGGAATCTGCACTAGTGTAAAGGTATAATCAACTATTGCTTAGTACCAATACTCTACTAAGGTAAAAATCTATAATGATCTGGATTAAGGAGGGTGAGACATGTCCCAAGTATTTTATGAGTTCAATCTCAGCTAGAGAAACATGAATTCCATTAGAGCACTGGAAGATGAGGTAGGGCAAATCTATGAGGACCTAGAAAGTAAGAATGGAGTTACCTTAGAGTAATTTACTAGGCAGTATGGGACTGTAATGACAACAGGGGTCCTACCTGAGGAGATCCTAATAGGTTTTAAAAAGCTTGATTAAAAGGGCAAGGTAGAGCTAGTAGGGGAAATAACAAAGGAAGAAATCCAAAAATGCTAATTTCTCAATGAACCCTAATAAAGCCCAGGACCAGATAGATACAATGGGTAATTCTTTCAAAAACATTGGGATATTTTAGGGGATGAAGTGGTAGAAGCAATAGGAGAGTTCTTTGAGAGAGGAACAATTCTCAAGGAATAGAATAAAATGTTCATCTGCCTTGCTCCTAAACAAAGTAATGCAAGGAAGCTAGAATAATTCTAGTTAATAACCTAATGTAACTTCCTACACAAAATAGCCAATAGACCAAGAGCAAGCCTGGGAAAGTTAATCAACTCAGAACAGCATGCATTCATCAAGGGAAGATCAGTGGGAACCAATATCCTACTATGCCAAGAATTGTTAGAGGAGTATGATGCCAAGAGAAGAATGAGCAACTGCACTATAAAGATGGATCTTGTAAGGGCCTATGACTCAATCAACTGGAGCTTCCTATTTAATACATTAGAAGTAATGGGATTTCCTCCCGTGTTCAGAAAATGGGTAGAGGAATATGTACCACTACTTCTATCACAATCTTAGTGAATAAGGAACCTATAAACCTGATGAAAGCAAGGAGGGGATTAAGGCAAGGGAACCCTTTATCTCCTTACCTGTTCGTAATTTGCATGGAGGTTTTTATGAACTCTCCTCACAAGAAATATTTAGAGACACCCAGAATTCTAGTTCCATAGCAAATGTAAAGGTATAAAGATCACACAACTAGTTTTTGCAAATGACTTGCTATTGTTTTGCATACTAGAGAAAAACTCCATAAATCTAATCTTGCGAGTGATGGAGGAGTTCCAAGAGATCTCAAGCCTTAATTACAACCCAATGATGAGGTATTTCTACTTACCATGTAAATCAAGTAGAGAGGTAGAATCTAAAGCTATTGAGAAGGGATTAAAACAGTGGATCTTACCTTTTAAATCCTTTGGGGTACCAATATCTCAAAGAGGAGTCAATGCAACCAACTACAAACCTTTGTCGGACTCACTCCATGGAAGAATCAACCAATGGAGTAATAAGTTCCTTAGTTATAGGGGCAAGCTTATTTGTACAATACTGACCACCTTACTAATTATTATAGTAACCATTTGTCCATTCTCAAAAGTATACTCAAGGAAATTGATAAGAAACTTGGAGAATTCTTGTGGACTGGCTCAAACCAAGGCAGCAGCAAGTCGAAGATTAGTTGGAGAAAAATATATAGACCTAAGCAACAAGGGGGTTTGGGCATCCATTCTGCAAGGATGATTCACAAGGAAAGTAGAGGACAGAATTTATGGTGGTTGTGCTACAAAAGGGAGGCTCTATGGGTGAAATGGACACGTAATGTTTTCATAAAGAATAAAAGTATTTGGATATTAAAGCCAAGGTAGGAAATGTAAGGAACCCTAAAGGAAATCCTAGCAATAAGGCCATGGATGCAACAACAGGTATTCCATAGGATTAAAAATGGAGAAAAGATGTCCTTTTTGTATGATAATTGGCATTGTAAGCGTCTCCTATATCAAGTAAAAGAGTTTCAGAGTATTAATTAGAAACAATCAATGGATATAGCCATTCCATAATAATAGAAGAGCCAACCTCACAATAAAAGAATTGCTTAGATACCAAGAGGGAGAATAAGATGAAATTCAGTTGCTAGCCTATAAATCAAGGAAGTTTAGCATTAAAGCATGCAAAACACTTTTTTAGATTCCACATAACATAAGGCTAGAGTGGACAAATTTAGTATAGGACAACGACATCCATCCAGCTCATTCATTTATCTTATGGATGGGAATCAATGGAGAGTTGCTTATGAGGGACAAGATCAATTTCTCTATTAACACATTACATTATGAGTTATGTAGTATAGAAATGGAAAATCTAGAGCATCTCATAATTAGATGCAGAAGTACCAAGCAAATCTGAGATCATATGCAAATTATTTTCAACTTGGACAGTCCAGTGGGCTCTTAGAATGAAACTATTAATTATATAGGGAACCTTAATAGGTGGAATTGATGCAAATCTGTTAAGTAGTATGAAGAGAAGATGGGGATAGGGGTAATATTGGTTTATGTGGGCTCATAAGTACCCCTTAGATATTAAGATGTAAACATTTACTAGGAACCATAACTCTGTAATCTAGACTTTTTAGATTATCCTTGACAGTTTATATTCTAGTTGTAATTATCTTTAATCAATGAAATCTTTAATTTAAAAAAAGAGAATGTATTTTTACATAGAAATATAAAAGAAGAAATTTACATGGAAGTTACACCAGGTTATGGGAATAATTTGGCTGGTCATATAGTATGTACGTTGAAGAAGGCACCATATGGCCTTAAGTAATCACCTCGAGCATAGTTCAAAAGATTTGCAAAAGTTATGTTGGCTATGGGATATCGACAAAGTCAAGGATATCACACATTTTTTATCAAATACTCTCCTTCAAAGGGAATTATAGCTCTCCTAGTGTATGTTGATGACATAATAGTGATGGGGTATGATGATAAAAAGAAACAGTTGCTTAGTCATTAATAAGCTAAGGAACTTGAGACTAAGGTGTTAGGAAGGTTGACGTATTTCCTTGGAATTGAAGTTGCACATTATAGGCTAGGAATTTTTATCTCGCAACAAAAGTATGTTACAAATCTTCTTAAGGAAATAGGTAAAACAACATGCAAACCTACAAGCACTCCCATTGATCTAGATATTAAGCTTGGAAAAGAAGAGGAAGATGCTACAAATATAGAGTGATGTATCAGCATTTAGTAGGAAGAATAATTTATTTGTCTCATAAATGATTCGATATAGCATATGCAATTAGTATAGTTAATCACTTTATACATAGTCCGAAAGAAGTTCATTTGTAAGCAGCTCGAAGAGTACTTCAATATCTTAAAAGAACACCAAGGAAGGGTATTTTGTTCAAAAGAAATGGAGGTTTGGTTATTTAGGCATACAATAATGCTGATTATGATGGACCAATAGTCGACAGAAGATCAACTTCAAGATATTACATTTTTCATGCTGGGAATGTGATTTAGTGACACAAAATACAAGGTGTAGAGGCTTGATCAAGTGTAGAGGTGATGACTCAATATGTGTGTGAACTACTCTAGCTGAAGATTTGAAGATTAAGTAGGATGGAAATTCATCAAGGAAAGTTAGAGAATAGATTAATTTGCATACCTTAGTCAATTGATTGACATTCTCACTAAAGGTTTGAGAAACTCAATTTTTTATACTATTGTGTCCACATTAGGAATAGAGAATACCTATTCACCAATTTGAGGCTCATGTATATTGATTGATTGATTGTATTTGATTAAATTTCCTATTACATTAGAATATCCAAATCGTGAGATTAGAGAGTATCCCATAAATTATAGATTAGATATTGCATTAGAGTTATTAGTTCCCATTTATAGGTACTAGAATTTTGTATATAAGCTTATCTTGTTGTAAAAATAAAAATATGCCTTAAAAAATACAATTCTTATTCAAATTTTGACACATAGTAATCAAATATAGTCCCATTTGTATTCGGGTTATCATATCTTTGTCTCTTCATTGTCTTATTTTTTTTATTCCCAACATTATTGGTGAGACTCCCCAACACCTAGATTGGCATGTTGTCATGCAAGATGAGATGGATGCTATACAATCTAATGACACTAGAAACGTATCTATCTTCCTTCAGAGAAGTCTTTTGTTGGACATTTAGTATCAAAGTTTCTTCTAATGGCATTATTAATCATCTCAAATTTTGTTTAGTTGTTAAGGGCTTTACCCAAATATATGTTTATGATTACGAAGACACCTTTGTTTTATTACTGTGATTGGCTTTATTTTTATCCTTTCTCTTTAGCAACCTAATATAATTGGAATTTGTATCATTTTGATGTTAAGATCTCCTTTATTGATGGTATTCTTCATAAACAAATGCATTTAGAGCAATCTCTTGGCTTTTTTTGCTCAAGCACAATATGGACCTAACATCATGTTCCTCAAGACAACACTATATTAGTTGAAGCAATCTCCTATAAGTTGGTTTGATAGTTTAAGTGAGGTTGTTCTATAGTTGCCTCTTTTCATTATGTGAAAGATCGTTAACTATTTTATCAATGCTACTCATCTAGTAAAGGTATATTGTTGTTTTTCTATGTAGATGATAAGCTCATAATTGGGAATAGTTCTACTAGAAGGCAATATATTAATGTGTCCCTTTATCTTATGTTCAATACAGGATTTAAGGCCTTTACAACATTTTCCAGACATAAAGGTTTTTCAGTCAAAATATGGAATATTACGTCTTAACATGGATAACATATTTACATTTAAGTATATTTTTGACATGCTCAATAAAGCTAGAATGTTAAAGTACCATCTTTATATTCTCCTAGAGTCCCAATAAAAAATTATTATCAAATGAATGTGACTTGTACTTTAATCCTAGTAGGTATAGACGATTGAAAAACTCATCTACTTAATTGTGAAATGTTTAAATATCTCCTTGTAATCAATACTCCGAGTTAGTTGTTGGATTCTCCCATTTTTTCATTTGGATGTAGTAATTTGTATAATTTGGTACATCAAGGCAACCCTAAGACAACAATTTATACAAAAATTGTCTATCTATTGGAGGTAACATAGTTTCTTGGAAGAGTAAGAAACATGGTTTTTTTACTTGATCTAATGGAAAAGTAGCTCCATACATCATAGCTCTTATGATATGCAAATTACCACGGGTAAGACATTTTCTAATAAAAGTTGGAGAAACTTAGTTGATAACTATGAAATTATTACTATGATAATCAAGTACATAATAGCAAACTTAATTCACATGTGAAGATTGATTATTATTTCAACGATGAAAAAGAGCTAGAGGGAGAACTTGTGACTACTTTAGAAAGTTCAAGCAATGAACTAGCTCATTTATTTACCAATTTTTTAAGAGTCAAGTGAAATTTGTAACAAGCTTGGTACACATGATATTTACATAATAACTTGAGGGGGAGGATTATGAAATATAAGGTCATTCTTGTATTACTTGTTATCCTATTAACTATTAATTTGCATATATACAAAGGCTAAGCAAATAACTAACTTAAGTTGTATTTGTCCAATCTCTCTCTTTAAATTAGTAATAAGATCTAATTGGAAATTGTGAATGATCAATTTGAGATATTGTGTTTCTTTGAAAAGTAATTTGAGATATTGCTGAAAAAGCTTATTTAGAGCTTCACATCCATAAATTTAACTTGTTTTTACAAGTTTTGTTAAATTGATTCATATTCTATCAATATGTGATATACATTTTCTCATTTTGTTCCAGTAAGCTACTAATTTTTCATAGTCAAATGCCATTATTGAAGCTCGCTGCAACATTTGTAGAACCAAATGTCATTCTTATGTATATGAAATTTTCAATTTCCTTGATATCATCCTATAAATTAATGATATTTTGTCTATACTTCAGTGTATAGCTTCAAAGAAAGTTGCAAATTGGCATCTAACTCATTTACCAATGCTCAAAGCTGATAATGATCTAAGTTCTGAAAATGCTAAAAACAAAAGAACATGTATATCTTCCCTTTAGCGCTTCACACCACTAGGGCCACAAAAACATGATATTAGAAAGTTGATAGAAATTGTAGTCTAGGATTGTCAAACACCAAATCAAATTGGAAATTGATTACCTTCTTCATTATTAGTTATAGTCAGTTAAAATAAACCATTAAGGTTTTGACATACCTTGCTATAGATGCTAAACTGGCTCTTTAGTCGACTCAACAATGTAACTTCCATCCCTGGGACATAACTATAAGCCAGGGGGAGAGAGAGAGAGAGATTCTTTATAAATAAACAAATTGATAGTAATTGCTTCTACACATGGGACGTGAATTTTACAAATAATTATGAGATATGAAAGCAATTAAGTGCTTGTATGTAAAACAATAGGCAATAATGTCAACTGGAAGCAATACTTATGAAATTGTTAGATATAGCTCCCTCTCTAGTGCTTCCTCATAGGCAGCAAGAGATGCTCAAGCAATTTTAGCATCTTGTAGGACCTTCAACTTACCTTGACTCTCAAATGTTTTACCAAGATTTTTAAGAAATAAATTTCTCTTCTTTCAATCCAACAAGATGATAAAAGGGACTACAACTTCTAAAAGATCCTACACATGTAGCACACATGAAGGCTTATAAGAATTTAGTTGTTCCTACCCTAGTTCATCATTTTCATTACGTTCATGAAAGAAAATAGATACCATGGCAACTAGTCTAACTGGACTAAAACATTAATCAACACAAAGAGATATGAATACGATAAAATTTGAGTTAGTTCTTTAGGCTATAGTTTGAAGTTAATTTCCTATAGGGAAATCTTCTCGATAATGTCTTCTATACAATTATATTTACAGTTACAACAATAAATTTCTTATGAGACAATACCTCAAATGTCATAAACGTACTATATAGATGATCTAATCACCTTAAATTAAAGAACCAATAGATACAAAAATAAGCAAAAGATATAGTTTGTCCGGTCCCTTAACAATTGCAAAATTTAGTTAAGTTCGAAACACTTGTTTTGCATGAGTCCTTAAAGATATAAATTCAACAATACTCCAACACCAAGAAAAGATCAACACCATTACCAAGTTTGAAACAACTATGTGGCTAAGAATAATAGTTACAGGGGTGAAAAAAATATTTCAAGAGCAGCATCAAGTCGTAAAAAGAAACTAAAAATATGATTAGTTTCTTAGAAAATAATTAAATAATTATTTTCTCTCAATCTGAATTACTTTATGGTGGTGCTCTATCGGTCTCTTTCTCTATCTCTCTCTTTTTGTGATCTTTTAGCTGTCGGGAAAAATAGGTTAAACAAGTGCATTGTGGAATAGAAAAAAATAAATTAACAGTAATAAGAGCCTAGGCCTTACTTTCACACTTAGAACATCAATCTCAGAGAAATTAATTTAAGCTGGGCAGATTTGGTGTACTACATCTGGAAGGAGCGAAATTGCAGAATTTTTAGACAACAAAACCAAAGCATTGAAAAGGTTTTTCAGGACATTTTCCTCCATTGTAGATTAGCCATATTAGTAAAATTAATAGTAGCAAATCTGTCAAGTAGTACGGAGAGACGATGGGGTTTGGAGTAATACTGGTATATGTGGTCTTATAAGTACCTTTTAGATACCAAGATGTAGATGATTACTAGGAACCATAACTTTGTGTAATCTAGACCTTTTGGATTATCCTAGACCTTTTGTACACTATATGTAAATATATTTAATCAATGAAAACTTTATTTTTTAAAGAAAAAGTTATAGTACCTATAACCAGAAACTAATGATCATAATCTCATAATTTAGGGGATATTCTAATATTGTATATTTGATGCCATAACTCATGAGATACTCTATAATCCCACGATATATGGATAGTCTAACATAATAAGAAAGACAATCAAATTCAATCAATCAATATACATGATTTTTCCACATCTACAATGTGGAAATAAAAGGAATTTGACATAGGTAGCACAATGGCATAACAAAAACATTATAACTCTTCCTTTTTAGTAAATCATAATCTAAAATATTAAGTATTGGTTTCATAAACTAGGAAATAAGTGCACATGCTTATGCATATCTCACCCAAGAATTATAGGTTCATCCTCCAACATGGAACAGTGCACTAAGAAAGTCCCTTTGAAAGTGACACATGAATAATTGTGAAATACTGTGGCTGTTAAAAATCTCAATGAAATAGGAAAGGAAATTGGTAATTTTAGTTAAGCAAGCAAATGGATATACATGCTTCAAAAATAATTGCATGCAATTATAAACACAATGAAATCTCGAATAATTTGAGATGAAAGTATATAAAGGAAATGTAGAATAACACTCATTTGATTCGGAACCATCTAAATGAAATGAGTAAAAATTCATAATTTTCCATATACATCATTAGTCTATGTCATCGTAAGAATGATTTATTATGATGTAAGTTCATATCGGAAAAGAGAAAGGATAAGCGAAGGTTTTTGTTTCTCTTATCCTTACAAAATCAATTGAGAAATGGCATTTGAGAATTTTTAAGCTAATAATAGTTACACTAAACAAAAGACCTCTTACTCTTGCTATAAAACAAGTTAAAAGAAATTATGCAAACAACAAAGCTATATGAGACACTGTGTATCACAAACTTAAACTTGAAAAAGACAATACATTAAGAAAGCATATAAAATAATACAGAAACAAGCTCCAAGAAATAATGTACTCGCTTTCCATTTGAAGGTACAAGTGTTGCTAATATTCTTCCTGTGTGAATGCAATGTGTTAAATATGGATCACCTATCTTCCGAAACTATCCATGATTAGCTTTCTTGGAAAATTCGATAGCCTTCTGCACTTGCCTCAACAGATTATTGCATTTTAGTGACAGAAAATGATTGATGCATAAGGATGCCAATTGAGACGGTAAACCTTAGCCTTGTTGAAAATAGGGTACCCAGTCATATAAACTCCATCCAATATAAAGAAGCCTGTTCATCATTTTGATTGCAATATGGTGTGAGTAGAAGGGAGTGTCTACACCCTCATATAATGAAAAGAATATTCTTTCATAACAAATTACACAATTTTCAATTATTAGACAACTAATCATTTAGGGAGTATATGGGTATAAGTAGTTGAATCATTCTGCAGTTGAAAGGTAAAGAGAGGAGTAGTCTTTTTCCTGTTGATAAAAGGTGACAATTTGGTGGAACATATACAAATAGCAAGGCATTGATAAAATATAGGAAAAAAAGAATAAAGGAGTAGGGTACTCGTTCCTTGGTTGAAAACCAAGTTGATAACATTTACAGTGATTAAACCAACAATTTGATGGATAAAGACAGAGGTTAGAATTGCTAAATTAGCATCATTCTAATCAAAACCAGTTTTACTAATAATATGAGCTGCAGTTGTCACTATATATATACTTCAAAAGGGTAACATAATATCTATCATTTGCATCCACGATAACAAGAATATGAAATTATCATAACCAACCTAGTTTAAATCACAATAACTAATTCTACAAGACCGCTTTATATTTCCAACAATGAAGTAAATGTATTTTTTAATGTTTTAAGTGAAATGGATCATAGATAGTGTATGTTACCTTATGCTCTTAGCTGATTTCTTTACAGATGCTTTAGCTTCGTTTACACTTTGACAATTATTGTCTAGAAAGAAAGCCAAATATAGACTACTAATAAAGTCAACGAAAAAAAATCTTTTGATTTAATGGATAGTTTATTTTATAAAAGGAAAATAAAATAAATAATGATAGGTTGCTCTTCCACTTTAGGCCACAAAAAATCGACCTTGGTGGAAAGGCAAGAACTGGAGGCAATAGTGAAGACCATGACAGCAACTTGTTTAATAGTGGAGGAAATAGTGTTATGGACAGAAGAGGAACTGGAGGAGGTAGTAGCGATGATGACATTGGTGGAGGTTAAGACAGAGGAGAGGGAGGAGGAGATGGAAATATTGTCCAAAACGCAACGAATTTTATAGTGATGAAAGGGATGTCATTGGCGGTGGCTATGGAGTTTGTGGAGAAAGGGAGAGGTCTTATGAGTGAACATTGTTGAGTACTTCTGGTGGCATGAGGCGGTGGTAGAGGGCATAGAAAACGGTTGCCTGTGCCGTGATTAGAAAGGAAGCATTTAATAGAAACACAAAATGTAGAGAGAGAGCGTTGGTGCTGCCGACGGAGGGTGATATTAAAGGCCGTGCGTTTGGTATTTTTTGGTCGAAGCGACTGTCTGATTAACACAGAGAGAGTGATGGTTACTAACTATGTGGTGGTAGTTACATGTCCGTGGGACTGTCTGATTAAGAGAGAGAGAGTGACGATTACTAAACATGTTTTGGCATTTGCATGTCCGTGAGATGTTTTTTATATTTTTTAAAATTTTTTCCTAATTTTCACTCCAAAATTTCTTTACCTTTACTCTCAAGATATTTTTATATTGCTTTCTTGCCTAATTTTTCTTTTTTTTTAAGGTACTATAGTAAAACGGATCTCTCTACTATCATTCAGACATCTCCACCTCACTCTCACTCTCACCTTACTTCTCGCAACTATCGCCATTGTCACTAGCAAGTCTTGACCTATAACCTCGCCACCCCATCACCTTATTATAATCTATCTAATTGGCATTATCATCATCAATCTCTCGCAACCCGTCACAATCTTAATACCTATCACAAATTGGAAGCCGACGTAATTCCAAGTTCACAACTCGCAGTAGACCCAACAATCACATCGCACCACATGCACCCTACAACTGATCACACATCCTAGTTCTCACCTCTGGTCCTCTATCGTTGCTTTTGTGTTGTGTGGTGTTGGAAAATTTCCAGTGCTGTGTGCTTGTGCATGTGATAAACCAAGGTTGTATTTTGCAAGCAAAAATCCATAAGCTAGAATCATGTGTAATAATTGATAAATTGATAATGTTAATTGCTTATGATGTGTGTTCATAAAATTTTGGACTTGTCTCATTCATAAAAATTAAGAATGTGTTGTTTGGAATAGGAAATTAGAATTTTGAATTTGATTATAAATTTAAGGTTATGCATTTGTTGGCTGAAATTTAGAATTAGGTTATGAATTTAAGGTCGATCATTTGTTGTCTAAAATTTGAGATTGAGATCCATTAAAATTTGTATGAAAGGTTAGTCTTTATTACAAATTAGGTAATACATTATAAATCAAATTTTGTAATCATTAAAATGGATTGTTAAATTTATTGTTGAATTATATGATTAGTAATTATACAAATTGAGTTATAGTTGTAAGTTCATGACTATTATTAAATTATTTAATAAACTAATCAGCAATCATGCAAAATAAGTTATAGTTAACAGTTTATAGTTGAATCACATAATTATATAAAATATATTAAAGTTGTGAGTTTATGTTTAAATTATGAAATTATATAACTTATATTTGTAACTTCATGGTTGAATGGTGTGATTACATAAATTGAATTATATATGTGAATTTATGGTTGAATTATGTAATAATACAAAATGAGTTATGGTTATGAATTGTGAGTTTATGATTGAATTATGTAATTGTACAAAATAGGCTATTGTTGTGAGTTTTTTTAATTATGTAATTAGACAAAATACTTTATAGTTGTAACCTTTTTTTTAAATTATGTAATCACACAAAATGAATTATATTTGTGAAAGTACAATAATCAATGTATATATTTGATGTTTCAGTTGACAAATAAACATGAGAATTTCTTAGGTAGAATGTGCTTAGGCATCAAATTTCTTAAGGAATCATTCATCTAAGCTCATGAAGTTCACTTACATGTTTATACTGTATAATTATTGAGAAACTATTATTGATCTATTCTTCATTTTTTAAACACTACACCAAAATAAGGAAGTTTTAGACACTTATGTCTAGACGCATCTAATAATTGTCTTAAATAATCTAAAAATTAGTGGAGTTTTTAGTCATTTATTTAAGACAACAAAATTTGTCTAAAAAACATATTGAAAAAGAGTCTAAAACTTCTAAAATTTTCGAATTTTTTTAGTTGAATGAGTCAAATTTAAATTAAGTTAACTGATTTGAGTTTAAATTCATTTTATTCTTAGATTAATTAAAAAAACTTGAATAACAAGCCGCCAAAGTGAAAACTGGTAAATGTTGGCCCGTATTGAATCTAAAATTAAATGTAAATTAATCTAAAATTATTATTGAATGATAATTATAATTAAGAAAATTATAAATATTGGGTTTTCTGGAAGTTTATTTTTAATTGAAATATAATGCTTAAATTCTTTAACTTTAAATTTAGTTCATTAGCTTATGTTTAAAATTTAGACCAACTGAATTTGTAAGGGTGTACTGACAACATCACAACCCATAAGTCTTCAGATATAGGAGGGCATGGTAAAATTTAGTGATTCTAACTAATGGTCTACACCTTTTTCCCTAGGAAATAATTCCCAAAATTTACACAACTAGAACTTTCTTTTCAATTCAACTTAGATAGGATCCATACTTGTGATTAAGGACTAGTTAGTTCTTTCAACCTCAATAGGGGTTAAGAGCATGCTAATGTGCAACTGGTGATGTTGCACCATAGTGTAGCGGTAGTGACAGTATTGTTATTGGCACCAGAGAGGCACAGCCTGCGAAGGTTGATGCCGGTGAGTGAACGGCTAGAAATGGTTCCAAAGCTTGTGGTGGTCGACACTGGTGAGAAAACGGCCAGAGGCGGTCTCACAGTCTGAGGAAGACAACACTGACGAGCGAACAGCCAAAGGTGGTTAACGAGTAGATGGAAGAGAGTTGTGTTGACATTCCAACCAAATATGACAACTAGTGATCTAGAGAAAACCAAAAGTAATGATAAGAAAGTTAATATGGATGAGATTAAAAGGGCTGTGAAGAAGCCCTTTCTGTGTAAGGTAGTGGCCGAATTAATCCCTGCTCCATCTAAAATCTATGATTAGAAATTAGAAGGTGCCAACAATTATCTTAAGTGACATCATATGTAGATTAGACCATCTCATGACTAACAATTTTGCACAAGATGAAGACACTGAATCACAGTGGATTAGAGATGACAAAATGTTATTTGGCCTTTTAAGACAAACATTGGTTTTAAATCATTGTAACACTATTAAGGAGATTTGGGATCATTTGTAATCTCTATATCATGGCAAAGCTGACTTGTCTCTCGTGTACAAAGTAATACATGATATTATGAAGACAAAAAAGAAAGACACTCCTATAAGAGACCATTATTTAAGTGATGCTTATCACCAATATGGAAGAAATGTAGAAACAATGTGATCAGTTTAGGGTTATGGCCTTTTTAATGAGTTTTGGAGAAGAATATAGCAATATACGATCCCAGATTCTTACTAGAGTGGACAAACTAACTCTAATCGAGGCATATCATCGGTTCTTAGGACTACATTTGAGTTTTCTATAGAATTCAAGTGAGAAAATGTTGCTTTTGCAAGTATTGGCTCTAATAGAGGAGGTAGGGGAGGAGCTAGAGGAGGAAGACGAGGGGCTCATGGTGGAAGAGATGGGGGAAGAGGAATACAAGAAATCCAATCTTGTTTTTGCTGTAAGGAAATGGGCCATGTTATAGCTAATTGTCCTCAATTACAACATAAGCAGAGAACTCAACAGGCCTGTATAGTAGCACATGATAATGACTTGGTCCCCAAGAAGGAGGAAATGCAAACTTAGACCATCACTCTAACTGCAAATAAATTAGCTACTTTCACTCAGTTTCAAGCTATAAGAGGGAACTCTTCCTCATCTAATGCCGCTGCTACATTAGCACATATAGGTACTCTCACTACATGTCTATCCTCCATTCCTCATGATTGGGTAGTAGACTCGGGGGATTTTGACCACATGATTGGAGACATAGGCATTCTATCCAATTTTACCCTATTGAACAACTTACCCCCAGTTACTCTAGCCAATGGTTCTACTGCTTCTGTACGTGATAAAGGCATTGCCACTGTCTCTTCAAAAATCTCTGTATCTCAAGTACTTTCCTTTCTGACTTCCCCTTTAATTTGTTATCTATTAGTAGAATTACCAAGTCCCTTAATTGTTGTGCACAATTTTATCCAGACAATGTTTTTTTCAGGATCTTGGGACAAGATAGATTATTGGTAGAGTTCGAGTGTCTAACGACCTATATATCTTGGAGTCTCCTTTAGTTCGTAGTCTTAGTCCCACTGCTTGTTCTAGTATCGTCTATCTAGATATCCTACATTGTCATCTTGGTCATCCTTCGTTGAAGGCATTAAAGAGTATATGTCCTGATGTTCAAGTTTCTTCCATTGAGTGTCAGTCTTGTCATTTTGCCAAACTTCAATGTTTTCCTCACTTTCCTAGAGTCAATAAGAGAGTTGCATCTCCATTTGAAAGTTTGCACATAGAAGAAATTATGCACATAGATGTTTCAAGTCTGAGTCTTATTGTTTCAAAATTGGGATTTCGTTATTTTATTACTTTTGTAGACGGTTTCTGTAGGAATACTTGGCTCTATTTAATAAAATATTGTTCTGAGATATTTGATGTGTTCACTACCTTTTGTTCTGAGATTCATACCTAACGTTAATTCCACAATTAAAATATTATGCAACGACAATGCCAAGGAATATTTCTCTGCCCCCTTTACTTCTATTTTGTCATAACAAGATACCCTTCATCAATCTTCTTATGTTGTTACCCCACAACAGAATTTATTTATTTATTTTATCTTTTATTTTTATTCTTTACCTTGTTCTATATTTATTATTTTATTTTTATTTTTATTTAAACGTATTTACTTACTCATTTATTTATTTATCTATATTTTTATTTTTATTTTTATTAATATCTTTTATGTCTATTTTTATTTTTATTTTTAATTATTATTTATTATTTTAATATGTGTGTGCACACACACACACACACACACACACACACATATATATATTACGTGAGTTTATTGAAATATATATATATATATATATATATATATATATATATATATATATTAGGTGA
>JAOSBN010067149.1:0-13397 GCA_027563595.1 Erythroxylum suave | reverse complement strand
ATGGGAGAAGTACAAATTGTTGGAATTAATTCTAATGGGAGGGGGAGGAGTTCCTTTTAAAACTTAACAAACTCATCTCATTCTCATTTCCTCCCAATATGGGATTGAAATTGAGCCACCAAAGTCAACAATGACCAATCACCAAAGTCAACAATGAACAACACTTGCATGGTCAATCCTTTCTAATATTTTCAATATCAAATGGTTTGGCTCTCTTCTTGTCTGCTTCTTCACTTCTGATGTTCTTTTCCATACTCACGTCTCGGTATTTGGAAGAAGATTTCCTAAAATCATTACCGACAAGGATGATTATCGGCCTAATCAGTCTGTATTTTGCCATTAGGTCCATGTTGGCGGCATTCTGTTGCGCTTTTCACATAGCTCTTGTCCATCGACTGAAGTGGATTGTATTCCCATTCATGGGGCTGACCTTGGTCCTAGGTGTCATTTATGCCTCCTCACAGGTTTCTCTAGCCACTGAAATGTTTTGTTATACTTATGGGCCTAGCATTTTTAAGCGAGACAGGAAAGAAAAAATTTCCTAATTTGGTTTTTGTCATGGAAGCTACGCTTTCCTAATTCCCTCCGTTGCTTAAGTATGACTCCTGGGTCATGAAGTAGTGTGCCTCAGAGCAATGGTCATAAGTATTCTGACTTATTATTTATATATTATGAGGTATTCTTTTATATATGCATATATATTATTTGTGTAATGTGATTTACATTCTATGAATAATATTAGGCTTATATAATTAAATATGTGACTTGATAGTAAAGTCATAAGCATTATAATATTATTCTAAACTGTCCCTGGTCGATCATTATTGGTGGAACAATAATAAATTAAGGCTAATATGTGTTCTGATTGATGATCACGTTTTACTGAGCATGGATATGAGTTATCAAATCATATACATAGATATATGTTAGAGAACATATATTGGACCGACCCACAAAGAGAATAGTACATGGTTTTATGTCATTAGTGATTCTCAAGATAGTTTGACTTTAGTCTTCTGACCTGAAGTCATCATGATTCCCTACACGAGGAATTTAGTGTTTTGACATCAAACTTAGTTATCTTTGACAGGATAACAAGTAGTCTTATGTTGGACATTAAATAAATCATGCGGAGGGATGCGAATGACGTAAATGGGATTTGTACCTCTCTTAAATAAGAGAGATATCATTTGGGCCTCTTGACAAGTTTAATTGAAGAAATGCACAACCGTGCTCAAATGACATGATGAGGAGTCATAAATGTCATTTGTTATAGTCAGTCAACTTGGGAATCAAGAAATTATGATTAATCAAAGGTTGACATGTACCATGCCTTATGATTAATCTTTATATCGTTTTACAAAGGGACTGAGTTTGTAACAAGTTACAGGTTAAATCGGATTACCGATCCTCATTTGATTTGGGTAGTTATAATGTCTTGCTAGAGACCACTTATGACTTATGGGCCTTGAAGTGTGATCAAGCCCATTGCCAACATCAAATGAGCCTACAGGGTCACACACAAAGAGTGATGTGATTTGGGCTTATTCTCTTGGGCCTAATTTATTAGGCATTGAGTAAATATATGTGGATATATTTATTGGGTTAGATTCAATTAAGTGGTCGGGCTTTTATTATATGAGATATAATATAGGCCGAATCTTATTGGGTTTTCATAATCCTAATGGGTTTAGGATTATGATATTCCTATTTCTAATAGGTTTAGGATTAGGGTTTCTCTATAAATAGAGAGATTATGTCTTATTAGACGATATATGAAAATCGTCACTTTTCCCGAGAGAATAACTGTTTGGCGTTTTAAAGTTTTTATAACATGCGAACACACATTAGCCGCTACATGGATCGTTCATCCTCGTGTGGATTTCGGTAGAGGACATTTACGAGCAGCAGCGTCAAGATATCTGAAAAAAGACCTAATCTGCATGCTACAAGAGGTAATTTCACATACTTCTTATTGTGAAATTTTTGATTGATCAAGGCACAAGATCCAAATTTCTATGGTCCATTCCGCTGTGCAATATGCATACCTAGACTATAAGCGATCCATCATCCTCAAAATAAAACAGCAGGGATTTATATAATATGAATTAATATTTGACAAAATTTTCTTTGTTTTTTCCCTATACTGGTAAAACTTGTGATCGTTGTACCTTTTTCTTTTTTGGGTGATGAAAGAGAGAATATAAAGTTCCATATCAAAACCACATGGGAACTGTAGCCCTTGCATTGCTAGTAATATTGAAGACATAGTCCTTAGTGGCTGGTGTAAGATCTCAACGTCGAGCTCTATACCACAATCCGATTTCTTCAAGACGTCTAGGCAAAAGTTTCCTTCTCGCAAAATAGGCATGTTAATGGTCGGGTTGTTTTGAAAATTTTTCACTTAAAAAAAAGATAGCGGGCAAGCCAAGCCACGGCTCATGGCCAGCCCCACTATGGTTGGCCCGTGACTAGGTCAACTCGGGCCAAAAACGAGCCAGGTCGGCTGAAATTGACATGCCTATAGCAAAACGTGTTGGACAGTTACCTCCCAGTCCCACAGCTGTAACTCATAAATGTCCGAAAGCAAGACTCTAAGTGGGTATATCTCAGAATCAGCAGTTTTCAAAAGTTGCATCACTACTTTCACATCAAACTCACATACTATCTTCTTGAAACCTTCTTCCCAGGCAAGGATAAGACCTTGTTGCAGAGCTTGTAACTTTGCTACAATGTTGGTGTAGATGCCCAAGTGCACCTTAAACCCTACTATCAATGTTCCTATGCAATCTCTAATCAGACCCCCTGCGCCAGCCACCCCTGGATTACCTTACGCAGATCCATTTGTATTAAGTTTAACAACACCCCCTAGGGGGAATCTAGGATATGTTGACTATATGCCTTAAGCCCTGTACGCCATAACCAAAAGCTTCATGCTAGAAGTCATAACGTTGGAAAGAAAAAACATTGTCAGGGACATCAGGAGGATCTACAAATGCATGTTGACAGTGTCTACACCACAACCTCCTTATCACTGTAAGAAACATACACCTCCAATCAAGAGAGGATCTCATGTGGACCTGTGTCCCTTTTAGATTTGTCAGCAACCATTCCCTTAATGGCACCTGAAAGAAAGAAGGGCCCCCATGGGGCGGAAGTAGTTACAGCCAAATACTGCGTGCAAAGCCATAGTCCCGTAAAACATGCAGGATGGTTTCAGTCCCTCCACATTCCATTGCACACCTAGGATCTGTTGCACGAGCATGGCGTGGTTGGTTTGTGAGAAGTTTCTCATGCATAAGCACCCACAGAAAATGTAGCCACCTTACAGAAGCCGGCACCTTCCGTACTTATTCCCATGTTTCGCCATCTCCACACTCCATATTGACAAGTGCTCTATAAGCAGACCTACATGTGAAGGCACCACATGTTGTATGTTTCCAAATCAGCTTATCTTGTTGTGTTGAAAACATTGGGTCTTCGCGTTGTAATTAGCATTAATATTTTAATTACGTATTACTTTCCTCTTAGTTATTTAAAGTAAATAGTTTTTTTCTATATTTGTAATTTGTATCATTTATTATTAATCTTTACCATGCTATATTTGTACTATATTATGTATTGTATTGTATATTTTATATTTTTATTTATAAGTATTTGTTTAGATTTTGTATTATCATTACTTTGCATTATTTTAAAAGTAGATAAGTTGTTTCCAATAGATGCACGTGCAAATGTGTCATGAAGATGACATGAAGATTAAAAAAATAATAATAAATAAAAAGTAATAAAATAACTAGAGACAAAAATTAAATAAATAATTAGAATAAAGTAATAATAAATAAGTAAAATAAAATAATAATAACTTTAAAAAACTACAAATCTTCATTTAAGTGATGCAAGTTTAGAAGACAAAGTTATTACAAAAATAACAGGACAGATATACCTAATACTGCAAAGTTTTGCTCACCATTTCTCGAGTTCTATGTGTCATCCTTGCACAAGGGCCATGCTAATCTACTCTGCAATATTCCAATTTTATCGGATGTCCCCGAAGGGACAACCAACAGTTGTTACGTCATAATAAATAAAGGTTAGTTTGCTACGATAAGCTAATAATGTGGTTTTATTCAAGTTACTAAGATGAAACAACGAACCACTTCATCGTTTTATTAAAAATTAAACTAAGCACGTGGCATTTGGGCTAAAGAGTAACAAAAATAATTGATCTTGCATGATTTGGGCAAACTTAACTTTAATCAATCAACAATATGGAAACCACAATGAAGTTAAGAGTAGTCACGCACCCATAAAACAACCAAAAACACATTTTTCATGCTTCACATTTTTAGGTATAAAAGAGAAAAGCTACCCATTGTCATTGTATAAAAAAAATGCATTTACTCGGTACGTAATTCAAAAACAACATACAAATAACAGAAAGAATTGGGAGAAATAGGAAGCTCAACTATCATATCCTAGATCCAAAACCACAATATCACAATAAAAACACAAATTGATCTCCTCGTAGGTAGAAGTTAAAACATGTGTGTGTGTGTGCACGCGCGCGCGCGCTTCAGCCTTAAACAGAAATCTCAAATTAAGTATGAAGTCACAATCAATTCAAAAGAGAACAATGGAAAACTCAAAACTTGAGTCTAATTTTAAAAAAATTCCAACTCGAGCCTGAGTCTAAGATTGACACTTATAACAAAAATGACGTCGTTGTTTTATTTTTAATTTTAAAAATAAAGATAAAATAGGTTGAATCGGGTTGAGTCAGGCTAAGACTTGAGTCTTATCAAACTCTAAAGCCCAAAACTAGTCTAACTTATTCCATCAATACTCATATGTGTTGATTATTGGCGTTGTTTTCAAAGAAATGAAGTTATTTTTTATTTTTAATTAAAAATAAAAATAAAAGAGTGTTGGATATCCTCCTGTCAAAAGCAACTAATAGGCGCGGTGGTTGTATAAATGATTTGGTATGCTAACTTTTCGTAAGGTTTTTTGGGGGCTCAGTGGTATCAGAGCTACCACATTTCAATTTACGTTGTCCCATTTTGTGAATTCGAATCTCAGAAAAATAATATAAAAATAGAGCCGCAATATCAATACGTCATAATTACGCAAATAGAGCGTAATAATTGTATTAGTAATTTAGTATACTAATCCTTCACAACACCTTTTAGATACTCAACAAAGGTAAGAGTGTGTTTGGTTCAGCTTTTGGCAGGTGGAAAAATACTTTTTTCTACCGCAAAAGCTATTTTAAAGAAAAAATGAATGTTTGGCTGTAAACTTCAAAAGTACTTTTGAAGTAAAAATAGCTTTTTCAAAAGCTCAAATTTGGAACTTTTTAAAAAAGCACTTTTTCATATAGATTTTTTATATCAATTAATGAGCCTATTTTTAGTCCCTTTTACTCTTAGGCTTTACACATAATTCCCACAATATCCACAAACACATCTTCACGTTTATTTTAAGATTTATATAATATTATATTAAATTTTTATATGCTTTAATATTTATTTTTAATATTAATTTTACTTATGTTATAATCTACAGAAAAAATTTGGTTAGATATTTTTTTCATTTATGTTTCATATGGTTTAAAATTATATAATAATTAATATATTTTGTCTTGTCTATTGTTTAATATATTTAAATAATTTTATTATAAAATAAAATATAATTAAAATTAATAAAAGTGTTTTTTATTTTTATGTTGCCAAACAGTCTACTGTATAAAGCTCAATTTAAAAAATTGTTTTTTAAATTGACAGCCAAACAGTCAACTGACTTTTTAAAAAAGCAAAGCTGTTTTTTAAATTGACAGTCAAACAATCAACTGATTTTTTAAAAAAGTTATTCTCAAAAAAATTGTACTAACAAAAACTCTACTGATATAAGTTAAACCAATCAGACACTAAGTGTACTAATCCTAAAGTTCTAAAGCGGGCGGGTAAATAAGGGACTTGGGTAACTAACATAGTCCCATCATCACTGACCCTGAGTCTCTAGTAATGTCATACGTAGTTAAAGTTACAAAGCTTTTTGGGTTATTGTGTGATGATGGGGAGCTGTCCTGACTGAGATCTGGTAAGTGTAGAACTAGAACCAAACGATGATCATCATCATGTACTTTATACAACTATGATCTGGTTCTGACAAATGGCTCAGCTCGGCGCCTATTATCTCTTTGGCTTTTGTACTTTTCTATCGAAAGGTTTCACCGTTTGTGATAAGTAAGCTTTGCAACGAGTTAAGGTAGGAACTGTTCCAACTCATCTCCAAAATTTTGTTTCTAATGATTTAAGTCACCTTATTTTAATTTAATAAAATGTATTTTTAAATTTTAAAATTAATTTAAATCAGATGGAGACAAACTTATATTCTAAAAAATAATTATTGCTTATTTTATCAAAGAGTTAATTACTAAAAAAATCAAACTTTCGTCAATTTTCTAATTATAACCCGAACTTTAAAATGTAGCAATAAAATGTTCAAATTTTTAAAATTTTTTAATTATAGCTTAAACTTTGAAAGAAGCAATAAAATATTCAAAGTTTCAATTTTCTTCAATTCTAACTCAATTTTTAAAAAGTAGCAATAAAATACTCAAATTTTCAATTTTCTTCAATTATAGCCCTAAGTTATCCGTTGTTTTCTCAACGCCCGCAGCCCTTTATTTTTTGTTTGTTCTTATGGCATCCTAAACTACTCTCGCATTATAGTGTACTACACCAATAAGCTCTTCATTTTGAGTTTATTCTCTTGATGTACTTAGTGTGAGGGCATTGGAGTTGTATAATCTAAAAATCAAAGAGTGAGGGCATTGAGAGACTAAACTGAATAAAAGAAAAAATTGAAGTCAAATTGTAAGGTCGTCGAGGTTGCGTAATTTGATTTAAGTCATTTTCAAACAACAACGTCGTTTTAAATTTGTGATTAAATGACATCGTTTCATTAATCTTTATTTGTTGTGTTAATTTTAGCTGACGTGTATTAATAGTTAGGTTTCTCGACACTCTCTGAAAACACTATTCACTCTTTGAAAACACTCTTCACGTTCTTTGAGCGTCCAACCCAGAAACACAATCTATCAACCGCATTATAATTTAACGATGACTACACCTAATGAGAATGATTGCGGAGATTGTTTCCCAACAGTCCAAGAAGTTCAACCTACCAAAAAGGTCCGCATAAGGAGATGCGAAGAAGACCCTCCTCCAAGACAATTAATCACATACAGTGCTACGCTACTTGGTGGTATGCGGGCGGAAACTGTGCCGAAAGTACCACCATGGCCAACGAAGGAACAAATTCCAGTCGAGGAAGAAGACACTAAGGTGATCACAGACGAGAAGGGCAGCAGCATTGTCCTCTCCCGAGCCTTTAAAACTCGCCTTGACAATCAATGGGAACATGCCTTAATTGTAAAACTCATTGGGCGCCAAATTAGGTACCGAATGCTGTGTCAACGCTTACAATCTCTGTGGCAACCAAGTGGCCCCATGAAGATTATCGATTTGGACAATGAATTTTTTTGGTCAATTTCGTAGACGAGATGGATTATATGAGGGTGCTCACGGGTGGCCCCTAGGTTTTGTTTGGACATGTGCTATCGGTCCAGCGCTAATGTCCAACCTTTCGGCAGGCCCAAGGAACTGTCAATCGGGCGGTGGTTTAGGTGAGGTTTCCAGATCTCGACATCTCTCGTTACCACCCATGAATTCTGATTGCCTTGGGTAATTTCATTGGACAAACAGTGAAGTTGGATGAAGCCACCACGACCACTCAACGGGGTAAATACGCCCGAGTGGCAGTGGACATCAACCTCAGCGCGCCTCTATGCCCAAATGTAGAACTCGACGGAGAAATGCTCAAGGTGGCTTATGAAGGACTACCAGTAATATGCCTCAAGTGTGGTATGGTGGGGCATCCCACTGTAGGCTGCAAAGACAACGGCAATGCCACAGCACCCACCTTACCTTCAGACCTCACCAACAATGCCGGCGAGTTAGGCTTCAACCCAACACTGAACAGTGACCAGCCTCCGTCACGAATCCAGTTGCATCCAACGGTTATGGCGAGTGGTCCATCAACTACCGATCTAGAGACGTACCACCTCCACATCGAATCACACATCCCGCTCTTTTGTCACTATCAATCGCACGAGGGGCTCGAGGTGTGCCCCTCTGTCAGAGTCTGTTGTACCAGAATGACCCGCGCGGTTCCAGTCGACTTTAAGCGCTGTCTTGAACGCTCCAGAAGCCACCAAAATGATGCGTAACACAGTGAAGAATAAGGACTCGACATAGCAGCGTCGTAGGCTAACGAACCCACTCAGTGGGCCAGGAGAATCGTCCAGCAGGCCAACCGCAAGCACCGGCCTAGGCACTCAAGGAACAACCCAACCCAAAATGGTCATTACCCAAACAAAGAACTCCAGCCCAGTATTATCAACCCCATTGCAGCCTACCCCCTCCGACCCACATACCATAGTCCAATTTAAAAATCACCAGGCAGTTATATATGCTTGAAACAACGAAGGCACCCCGGGGGCGTCAAAGGGAGAACCCAGCCCACGACTGGAGGATCCTGAGACCTTACCAGAGGCTTGGCAAGAACCAGGGCCTGACTATACATTACCCTCATCTGAACCACCAGATCGGATAAGAGTAACAAGTATGGAGGGTGTCTCAACCGAAATGGAGTTTGTCGATGTTTCAATGATCCCGGGACCTGAAGGTTTTAGAAATATGGCACCAGAAGGGGAGGTTGATACCCATAGTGCCTAAAACTAGCTTTTAATTGGTCAAGATGTCTATCTTTATATGGAATTGTCAAGGGGCAGGGAGCCCACAGTTTCAGACTATTTTACGCAATTACCTCCGGGAATTTAGGCCCGAGATCTTGGTGCTCGTTGAAACAAGAATCAGTGGCCATCATGCACAATGCGTAATTAACAACCTAGGAATGGACTATTCCTTCTGGGTAGAAGCATAAGGGTTCAGCGGGGGAATCTGGATTTTATGGACAAAGGATGTTCAAGTGCAGATCGAGGTAATGGATAAGTAGCTCGTTCGCTCGAGAGTACGATATGGAGAGATTGAATTCGAATTCAAAGCCTTATACGCCAGCTTGCAAAAGATTAACTAGAAATTTCTCTAGAAAATTTTAACGAGATAGGCGCCTCCATAAAGGGGCCGTGGATTGGGGTGGGGGTTTCAATGCAAAATTACATCAAGCGGACAAAAAGGGGGGCTCCTAACACTGGTTGGCGATAAGTAAGGAGTTTAACGAGTGGGTACAAGAGTGTGGCCTACAAGATCTGGGATTTATTGGCTCGCATTATACTTGGTGACGAGGAAACATCCAACCACGATTAGACAGAGCATTTTGTTCACTGGAGTGGTGGGAGCTGTTCCCGCACACAGAGAATAAGCATCTACTGTTTATGGGATTGGATCACTATCCTGGTGAATTTTAATCGCCCAAGACTAGAACAAGTCGGTCCCTCACCTTTCATTTCCAGTTGGCGTGGATTGCTCATGCGGATTTCTCTAAGGTTGTCAAGGAACAGTAGTATCCGGACGGTACAGCAATGATGCATTCGTTAAGTCAGCTTTCTACCCACCTCACGCATTGGAATTGCACTATCTTCGGTAACATCTTTAACCGTAAGCGACGGTTACTAGCACACTTGGATGGAATCCAAAGGGCAATGATGCAAGAGGGGACACTGAACCTCTCGGCCCTAGAGGATAAACTGAGTGAGGAACTAGTCCAAGTATTATGCGAGGGAGAATTATTCTGGCACCAGAAAGCCAGATGTGATTGGTTGGCACAATGAGATCGTAACACCGCATATTATCACAGGCTTACTATGCACAAGAGGAAGAAGTTAACAATTACACGTCTGATCGATGAACATGGGAATGAAATAGTTGATTAATCAACTTTGAGCTCTATGGCTAGGAGCTACTTTGCGCAAATTTACACTTCCAAGAGGGGGGCCACCACAACGCCTCCATTGTTCCCACATATTCCCTCAGATACTGGAGGAGATACTCAGGGACCTTGAGCAACCGATTCCAGCAATCGAAATTAAATCAGCACTTTTTGGACTGAACCCCAATAAAGCACGGGGGGTTGACAGTTTTACGGCCCTGTTTTTCCAAAAGTAATGGGACATAGTGGGACCTTCGGTGGTGAATTATATCCAGCGAGTTTTCCGTAATGAGATACGGGAATAGGACCTGAATCGAACTATCCTTGTCCTGATCCCAAAAGTTCACTCCCCTACTTCTATTACTCAGTTTCGTCCTATAAGCCTTTGCACAGTCCTCTACAAGACTATAACAAAAGTGATCGTACTGAAACCACATCTTGACATGATAGTGGCCAATACACAATGCAGCTTTGTCCCTGGCTGTCATTTAATTGAGAATGTTATAATCACTCAAGAGATTATCCATTCTATGTGTCAAAAATCAGGCAAGAAAGGTTATTTAGCCCTAAAAGTGGATCTGGAAAAGGCCTATGATCGATTGAGCTGGTCGTTCCTACTCGATACACTCCAGGAACTCGGCCTGCCCCATAACCTTATCAGTGTAATTATGTGATGCGTGACTACGACCACAATACAGGTTGCATGGAATGGTACGTTGTCAGCACCATTCCATCCAACCAGGGGCATTCGACAAGGCAACCCCATCTCGCCGTATTTATTTGTGCTCTGTATGGAGTGCTTGGGTCACCTTATAGCCCAAGCGGTGGACCAGGACCTGTGGAAACCGTTTCAGTGAGGCTGCACCGGGCTGGCCATCTCGCATTTATTCTTTGCCGATAATCTCATCCTTTTTGGTGAAGTTATAGACGTGCAGATCACAACAGTTTCGAGGATTTTGGAGGAATTCTACCAAGTATCAGGATAACGGGTGAATCGAAGCAAGTCCCGAATCTTCTTTTCTAAGAATGTCCCTATCGAACGAGCACGCCGGCTTGGCCAAGTGTTACAGGTTTGCTGCACGGATAACCTAGGGAAATATCTAGGAGTGCCTCTGATTCACGAGAGAACTAAAAGGCATACGTACCAGTACATCCTCGATCGAGCACATCATAAATTAGCAGGCTGGAGAGCGAAAAGTTTATCTTTAGTGGGTCAGGTAACCCTAACCTAGTCAGTTCTAGCCTCCATTCCTATATTTACGATACAAATTGTATGGTTACCCCTTCACCTATGCGATGATTTCGAAAAACTTATGCGCTCCTTCATCTGAGGTTTGACTACCAACCAAAGTAAAGTACATCTAGTCAATTATGATGCTGTTTGTACCCCAAAGCAATCGGGTGGATTAGGTTTCAAACGTGTTCATGCAACAAATGATGCCCTTCTGACCAAACTGGGTTGGGAGTTGATCAATCGGCCATCAACGTTATAGGTGCAACTCCTTTGAGCGAAATATCGATTAGACCTCACTCAGATTCCTGACTGTTTGCAGAAAACTAGAGGGTCGAAAACATGGCGGGGAATCTCAGATACATAGGATTACGTCTGACAAGGACTGTTGTGGAAACTAGGTAATGGTAGACGGACCCACTTTTGGATCGATCAATGGTTAACCGGTGGGGGACCCCTAGTCACACAGACAATGTCCCCTCTTCCTGCTACACTATTGCATGCTCACGTTCAAGAGTATGTGATCATGCGAGGTGACTGGGACTGGGACATGATTAGGCCATATCTTCCTCCCTCAGTATGTGAGGGCATTGCTGAAATGCGCACTTCGGCTGAACACCGTGGTGAGGATGAAATTGTCTGGGGTCCGGGACCATCTGGGCAATTTACGGTGGCAACAACATATGACTTAATTGTCAACTTGGACCCAGAACCGTCGAATACCTTATGAAAAGCGATTTGGAAATGAGCAAGCCCACAATGCATTCGCTGTTTCTTGTGGCTTCTGACACAACAAAAAATGCTGACTAATCAACTGCAAGTCGCTAGACGTCTCACTACGGATAACAGTTGTAACCATTATGGACAGGCTGAGACCTCACTGCATGCACTAACAGCCTGTTTGGTTCACGGAATGGAATAGATAAGGAATAGAATAGTTATTCTTTGGAATAGAAAAGACAAGGAATAGAATAGAATGTGTATTACTTTGTTTGGTTTAAGGCATGGAATAGATAAAGAATTTATATTCCATTGTTTGCTTGAAAATATAAACTTGGAATAGGAAAGGAATAACTAACTAAAAGACTAAAGTATCCTTATTGTTGTTGTTGTTGTTGTTGTTGTTGTTGTTGTTGTTGTTGTTGTTGTTATTATTATTATTATTACTATTACTATTATTATTATTATTATTATTAGTGTTGGCCCTAGTCCCCGTACGTAATTTATGGCGACTTTGTGTCACCAATTGGAAATTTATTTGCAATAATAATGAATAAATCACACTTGAATTTAAATATAAAAAAAACAATTCTAGTCACGGAAGATTTGTGGTGGGATCATAAAATAATTTCGGACATATAATCTAATTATTCAAAAACGAACTGATCAAATAAAAACAATTAACTATTGATATAATAAATATATTAATAAATTTAATTCAAAATTTTACATAGCCAAAATGAACAAAGATTAAAAGAATTAAGAGTAAAAGGTTTAACTGTAATTTAAATAAATAATAAAAAATATTAATAAGAAATGGGAAGAGACAGCGAGGCGGTGCTGCGGACTGTTCCAGATACAGGTGCCTCGCGACTGCGACATTTTCGCGGTCACGAGTTTGTGGAAAAAGGCTGCTCGTGATCGCGCTGAGTTGCGGTCGCGACTTTTCCTTGCTTTTTCGCGATCGCACCTTGGTCACGATCGCGATTTGCTGAGATTTGGGGACTGTCGTGATCGTGCTCTGTTACGATCGCGACTTCCACCCTAATCCGACACCCTCACTTCTAAACTGGATATCTCTCAATCCAGAAACTCAAAAATCACAAACTATATATCAATGAAAAGCTGAGATCAAGATCTACAATTTTCCTGAAGACAACTTTATCTAATTTTGCATGTATCGCTACAGATTAACCGATTTAGTGAAGGATACCATTTACTCTATAATTAAACACCAATTATGCATAATGTACCTAGACATAGCCATCTTATAAAGCTTATAACTTCCACATCTGATGTCCAAAAATTTCAATCCTTATGGCAATAGAAAGCTAAAAGGAAAATCTACAACTTTCATGTAGACAATTTTGCCTAATTCAACCTATACCGATACAATTGAATCAGTTAAATTTCGATTACCATTTCAGCCAAATTCTTACTTCAATTATGCATAAATGACCACCCAGACACAGCTACCTTGTAATGGTCA
>JAOSBN010067118.1:0-13400 GCA_027563595.1 Erythroxylum suave | reverse complement strand
TGATCTTCTCTCTAGCCATCTTCCTCTCCTTAGAAAATATTCATAAATCAACAACTCAGGCATATGATTCGTACGTACATAAAACTAAAACCATAAGCATACAAATGGCAGGGAAAGAGAGCTTAAGGAAAATGGGGTTTCGTCAATCTGGAACGAGAACTGAGCAGAAACCCTAGAGAAAACACCCACTTAAGAGAGCGCTCAGATCCAGGCAAGAAAATCCCCGAAGACAGATGTGAATCATAAACTACAATTGGCTATAAAATGCAAAAAATAAAGAAAAGAAAAGGAAAACATGGCGTTGATGGGTTTTTCGTCCAAGCGTTTACCTTCAGTTTCAGGGAAGCTATAGCTTGAGTTAGGCCTGATCAAATGAAGAAAAAGCTACCGAATGAAGAAAGATAAAGCTAAAAAGGAAGACCTGGTGTTTATGTGTTCAATAAAGGAAAGTTAACATTCCTTTTCATAGCTAAACAGGAGAGTCTCTTTTATTATCTATATTTATAGAAAGAAAATAATCAAAAAGAGCAGTCCAACTCCAATAGGAAATGATGAACCAAAGGATGTGAAATTCTGATTAAATGGAGACTTATTTTAGCGTTTATGGGGAAAAGAAACAGAAAATTCTATTATTATCTTATTAATTTGACTTTTTTTTATGTGGACAATTGCTTTCCGTACATAGATAGCCATGCCGTCATCACGTCACGGTGATAATCAATTGCCCTGTACTTCCCTGCTGTCTCACTCTCTCTTGTCGCGACATATTATCATCTGTTCGTTACTTCATGAGTCTCTTTTATCGGAAGTAACTAACAAATGTATCCAGTAGTACGTACTTTAATTTATACCATGTACCATAATCATCCAGGCAACAACAGTCTCAACCATTTACCAAAAACTGAGAAAAAATGTCAGTCAAATCATGTTTAATGCTTAAATGACCCCTCAAGGCATGTAATAAAGTACAAATTGTTGCAGCTAGATAGAAATAGCAAATGGAATTGAGAGGACTTACTCTTTCACGATTTTACATCATAGTTGTCTGTCATATTCGATTATTATCATATTTAAATGTATTTTAAATAGGGAAGATAATAGATTAGGCAATAATGAGATTGCTTTATAACTCAATCTCAATCAATTTTTTTAATTTTAATTTTAATTTGAAATTTTGTTAAATTTAAATTATTTGACCAAAACTCTACTAAGTTAAACTAATAAAAAATAAATGACATGGAATTTACATATTAGAAAGTTTTTTCTCCCTCTATGAGCACCATTTACTAGAGAAACACTCACCATCTTAGATTTCTACCATGGCCACCTACGAGGCCTATTACTACAAAGGTCTTCCAAGCACTAAACTTATACCATAAGTTGTGTCTACTCTTTTGCATAAAAATCTTATTCAAGTCTATTTAAATGAGACTCAACCTTCCCTATGTACTAACTCGTACTCAAATGTCTCACAACCCTCACAATGTGTAACTCTCACACTCTTGCAAGATTATTAAGAAAGCATTAAACTATCAAAGGCAACAATAAAAGCATAAAAGAGATACAACAAAGGCTAACCTTTATTACTTCTCTCAAAGTATACAAAAGAATAATCTCTCAATCTCTACCTGAGGAGCAAACTATGACTTAATGGTCAAGTTACAATTCAAAATTCTAATTGATTTGATCCAGTGCTTACCTATCCTAAGTCTATTACTCATGGCCTATTCATTTGAGCATACACTAAGTTCTTAGTCTATCAAGAACTTAGCCTTAACCAAGTCAATCTGTACAAGATTCGAAACTTTAACAAAACTTGTATCATACTTGATCTAACTTGCTAAGTTATTTTGAAGCTCTTGCATGCCACTATCTTACATGTGATCCAACTAACCTTCAACCTATGACCCCTTTCTAATTAGTTATAAAGTGTCTTTATGTGTTAAGGGGCTAACAAACCACCTCCACTAGATGAATTCGGTGACCTAATCAAACTAGTCTAAAGGTACACATTCATTTGATCCTCGAACTGCCACAAGTTAGTATCTTTCTCCAATAGAGCTTCCATGATCAACTTTCCCTTCTATTAGATCAAGAATTTAGTCCTCTAATTCTTCTTATATTGCCCCATCATTTGATGATCTGAGATCTTTGCCACTTAATCCTCAAATTGTTTTCTCACAATTAGTGGAACTCTCTTCACCTAGCTCATATTTGGATTTTATGCATCATATATATATTATAATAAGGTTTAAGAAAACTAACACGAAAAGCAAAACTTTCCTTCAATCTCTCGGGTAACTTCAATCTTTATGTCACGTTTCCCATTTTATTTAGCACTTCAAAAGGTCCGTTGTACTTGGGCACTACTCCTAGTTGTACTTGCTTACTTAAGATCTTCTTCTGAGTATGTGGGGTAAGTTTAAACAGTATCTTATCTCCTACGTTAACTATAACCGTCTCCTCTGTAAGAAGGTTTTCAAAGACTATCCCTCGCCTCATTCAACAATTCTTGCTTCTCCATTCCAAACTTGTATGCCACAAGACACTTGCCACCTATCTTTCGTTATGCAACCTCGAGTGGAGATAGATGTTGTTATCTCAATACTATCTCAAAAGGACTCTTCTCTGTAGTTGATCTGTGTAAGTTATAGTAAAATTGTACAGTATCAAGTAAACTCAATTAGTTACATCGACTTGCACTTACATAATGCCTTAAGTACTACTCTAATAAACTGTTGATCCTCTTAGTTTCTCCTTCTATTTGTGGGTGATTTATAGTTGAAAACTTCAAACTACAACCCATCATGTTAAAAGGAGACGTCCATAATTGGCTTATAAATTTGACATCTCGATCACTTACAATTTTTGTAGGAACTTCGAATTATTTCACCACGTTCTTATAGAACAAATCTGTAGCAATATCTGAGGGAAAGGATGTTAATGTTGACATAAAGATTACATATTTAGAGAATCAATCTATAATCACTATGAGTGTCACCATGTTGTCTACCTTTAGAAACTCGTCAATGAAATCTATTGAAACTGACATCCACAATCTTTCGAGGACGGATAAGGATTATAGCAAATTGGCTTCCTTTTTTCTCTTCACTATCCAATTGACACAAAATACATGTTTTGACATACAACTTGATTTTATTCTCCATCTTCGACCAATAATAAGAACAAGGTAAGAGCAATCATCCTTAAAATTCTTAAGTTACCATCCTATTGTGAGTCATGCATCCCCTTTAATAGTTGTTTCCACAAGTTACCAAAACTTGACATGTATACTTGACTAATTTTAGCCATAAAAATCCCATTATCATCTGCCAAAACTTGCGTACAACACCTTCTTTAGCTTGTAAGATCAACTTACGGTATATGTTGTCTAATGGAGTTGCAACTTTGATTTGCTTCAACAACTTAAACTCCACCATATTAATAGCATATAGGGCACAAACATCTCCTTCATACTTAAGGTGTCCGTCACATTATTATGCCTCCCTATTTTATGCTCCTACATGAAGTCATGTTCAGCAAACAAACTCTTACCATTAGGCTTGCTTCATGAAAAACTTCTACTAGGTCCTAATAAATGTATTGCCAACATTGTTAGTACAAATAACAAACCTCGTCACCAACAAATATATTCGTTAAGGAAGCCACACAACACATCATCAAATTGCAAAATGTCGCAGGGTTATTAGTCAATCTAAATGGTATGAGAATTTGTATGACTCATACTAAGTCATACACGCTGTCTTTTTCTCATTGCCTTTGGCTATCTACAGTTGTCAATACCCACTCTAAAGATCAAGCTTTATGAAAACCATAGCCTTTGATAATCTATCCATCTAATCTTACATTGAAGAAACAAGATACTTGTTTTTTATTATTACCTTGTTTAAAACTCGATAGTCTATGCACATTCAAAGTGTTCCCTCTTACTTAATCTATAATAACATCAAGGTACTGTATAGGGCTTTAGAAGGTTGGACAAACCCTATCTCTAGCAATTCACTAAATTATTTTTTAAGATGCCTCAACTCCAATGGGGACATCGTGTATGGGATGCATGCAAGTGGATCAACTCTAACGGTCAACTTGCACCTTTTATCAATCTTTTAAAGAGGGGAAAGATTCTTAGGCAACTCTTTCATCATCATATCCACCATATAGTCCTCATCAACCTCCCATATGGCAGCAAAATTGGTCTCCTTCCCTTGCTTTAACCCTTTCTCAATGCTCATAGCACAACTCTTTCATCATCATATCCACCATATAGTCCTCATCAACCTCCCATATGGCAGCAAAATTGGTCTCCTTCCCTTGCTTTAACCCTTTCTCAATGCTCATAGCCAATATAAGTGCTACCATCATTGTATCATCTATCATTCCATTACTAAAATTATAACAGTTAACATAAAAGGAATTTTGTTCATTCATAATCATCATACCTTCTAAACTTAGATGCAAAACTTCCTTCGCTAACTTCAAGAATTTGATCCTTATTATCAAGTCAAAATCTTCAAGTGGTATGATCACACAGTTGAACTTCTTGTTGGGAAGTTAAAGTAACTTCGACCAGTGCTTGCACCTTACCCTTAGGGGTCTTCATCTTTTTCAGGATCTTTATTGCCTTAAGCCCTAACTTGTGCACCATATTTTCTGCCATAAAAGAGTGTGTCTCATCCATATTCAATATTATGGTTACCATTTTCTTATTAACTTGTATTCTTATGTATGTCAGCTTATCAAAAGGATTAGATTCACTTTTAACTAAATTCAACAAGGCAATCAAATTTATTGTTGCTTATGAATCTTCTTCCTCTTCTTTAGCAATCAGGGCATTTAGCTTTTCCTTCTTTGGATACTTTCTCACAAAATTTGGACCAATTTATAGGTAACAAGTAAGTTTTTCCTTTTTAGAAGATGTCTTCCCTTTCCCTTTAAATCTCCTTTCCTCTTTTAAATCTCCCTTCTTAGAGACTTTCTTCTCTTTCCCCTTGCTCTTCTCATGTTAGGCTAAGCCTTTGCACTTAGGTAAAGAAGCTCGACTTAATTTCCTTCGTCATTTGAAAATCTACTAATGCATCAGTCATCGCAATTGTGCTAACCACATCCTTCACATTTTACCACTGCAACTCCATTTATACTCAGTGTTGTAACCCGGACAAGAAGTTGAAGAGTTTGTCCTCATCTAACATATTATCAATATCTAACCATTTAAGAGCTAAACTTTTCTAACATATTCTCTTATTGATCTGTCTTGCTTTAACTTCTTTAAGGCATCTCTTAAAAGCCAAGAAGTGTTTATTAGAAGGAATTAATTCTTTACTGGTTCCTTATCTTCTCCTACATGTCAATGGAAGCTGTAGCTGCACTGATTTTGGTAGATGTCCTCATTTTCCACCAAAGCTTGGCATCTCCATCTAAATACATAGCTATCACATTAACCTTTTCAGCATCAGGTATCTTAGTAGTTACAAAGTACTACTTCATATACCACATAAAGTTCTTGAGCTCCTTCACGTTTTGCACACCTTCGAAAGTTTTAAATTCATGCACCTTCACTGTAGAGCTCTTAACATGTCTAACATCCTGCATAGTAATAGCTTGCCTATCTTGAACCTAGACTCCTCTTATACCTTCATCAAATATGCTATTTAATGTTGCAACTATTGGACCTGTTCCTCTAACATCTCAAACTGAGTATTGTAAGAAGGGATCTCTTCCTCTTTTGAGAAATTGGCCTTATAAGTTCCTCCACTTTGTTGACACGCTTTGTTAAATTGTTGCCTCTCACCATATTGAAATGTGACTTTGATTCTAGTTATTACAAAGGTCTTCTAAACACCAAACTTATACCATAAGTTATGCTTACACCTTTGCACAACAATTTTACTCAAGTCTATTAAGCAAGAATTAACCTTCCTTATGTGGTCGTCGACCAACTAACTTATACTAAAAAGTATCACGACCTTTGCAGTATTTAACTCTCACACTCTTGCAGGATTACTAAGAAAGTACTAAATTATCAAAGGCAATAATAGAAGCACGAAAGGGATGAAACAAATGCTAACCTTTATTACTTCTCTCAAAATATACAAGGGAATGCTCTCTCAATCTTTACCTGAGGAGCAAGGCTAAAATAAGTTATTTATAGGCAACTCTGACTTGATGGCCAAGTTACAATTCACAATCCTAACTAAACTAAACTAAACTAAGTAGATCGCATTCTATCCTTATCTGATTAAATCACACTAAGCAATAGGATGACATCCCAATCTAAATAGAGCTCTATATGATAATATTTAGCTACATCCCAATTAACAAGATAAGAGATTATATCTATCTAGGAATGATACATCCATATCCAGGAAGAACTCCACTATCTTCACATGATCCTCCCACATAGTCTTTATCTTTTATAATTGATGTCTATCCTCTGTGATCTTATTTTCCATATCATTCAAGATCTCACCATGATCTCTTTCCATTGATGATAAGTCATCCAAGCCCAAAGCCTTTCATAGCACACTAATCTAGCCCATTGCTTACCTATGTTAAGTCCATTAGCCATGGTTCATTTATTTGAGTATATACTAAGTCCTTAGTCCATCAATAACTTAGCCTTAGCCAAATCAATTCTTAGAGGGTTTGAAACTCTAACAAAACTCTTACCATACTTGATCTAACTTCCTCAGTTACCTTGGAACTCTCACATGTCACTATCATGCATATGATCTAGCTAACCTTCAACCTAAGGCTTGTTTCCAACTAGTTGTGAAGTTCCTTCATGTGCTAAGGGGCTAACACCTACCCATCCCACTTGAGCAAGGCTTTTTGGGCATATCAATCTGCATTAATGGGTCCTTGACCTTGATCGAGCAACCACGTACTCTATTAGATGGATTATTTAGGTTAGAGTTGATGTAGACCATCACAAGTTGACTACTTTTCTTCATTTTGTTGAGGTGGTAAGAAAGCAAGATTGCTTACACTGTCAACCGATCGGAGTTGGTTACCTCAATTTGTCTTAAGATCGTTGTCTTATATAAGGTGGCTTAAATTTTATTAAAGGACAAGAATAGTCATCAATAGCCTAATTTTTTTAAAATTTTGATTCATTAATATGAAATAATATTATTTGATTTATAAATGGCATTATTGTGTGTATATAAACAAAACCATTTCACTTTGTGTAATGTGAGAAGGTTGACCTCCAAATCGGTTCAAACTACAAAGCATAATCATGAAACATAATCAATTCAAACTGATTCAATAGATTAAAATAAATTAAAAATTTTTTACAATCCTTAATTATATGTATCGATTTGGTTTCCTCATGTTAATATATATATATATATATATATATATATATATATAGTGTGATTTAGCTCATTTTGAAAAAGTTTTAATATTTAAATTTATTTATTTATAAAAAATTAAATATTAAAATAATATTTTATTAAAATTTTAATTATTTTATCAAGTCAATGATATAAACTTTATCACTCGCTTAATAATTAATTATATAATAATATGTTAAGAATATGATAATTTTAATATTTATTCATTTAAATCTATCAATTGAGTAAATATGTCTATCTTAAATTAATTTAACAAATTTAAAAAAAAAATTTAGTATTTTAATATTACAAAATATTCTTTTAAATAATTTTAAATAATAAATAACATAAAAAGAGATCCAAGTATTTTATTTAGTCCAATGTTTCATTCCATTTATAAGATAATATATGAAATAATAATTAATTAAATATATCATTTCCTCTTTCAAAAGTCATTAATTTTTAATTAAAAATATAATAAAATAATGGGAAGAAAAAATGAATTATAGCAAGTCATGCTAGCAAATGACTAAATAACAAAAAGCTACTAAGAGATTAAAGCTAAATTCAGCTAAAAAGGAGGGAACGGAAAATAGTTTAACCTATACATTCCAATTCACTCTTAAAGAATTCATAATCTTTGCTACTCCTTTAATAATCACAACCTCTCTAATCCATGAAATTAGTTGGTTGGTGACTTGAATCTTAGATTTCTGCTTGAAGTTTTGGATTTGTCTTTCTCTAAATACAATAACTTAATGAACGTTCAAGGACACTAGCATATATAACATTTAGATTGGAGAAGGTTTTCAATATTCACAGAATGGCGGAACATCAATTTATCACTACAAGAAAATAAGACAATCCGCAACGTTTAAAAAACGTCACAAAATCTCAAAAAACTTCACAGAATAATATTTGCGATGTTGTAAAAAATGTCACAAAAAAACGTTGCGAAATGTGGTGTAGGTAAAAGGTTTTTGCAACATTTTCGGGAAAACATCACAAAAAGCACTGACATTCCGCGACGTTTTAAAAACGTCACTAAAAGATTAGACTTTCTGTGACATTTTTTGAAACGTCGCGAAAAGTCACATTCTGCAATATTTTTTGGAAACGTGGCTGAAAGTCACATTCCACGACGTTTTTCTTTTAATTATTATTTTTCATTTTTTAAAAATAATTTTTATTTAATAATTATTTTTTAAATAAAATTTTTTGTAAATCTTATTTGTTTAATAACTATTCAATATTATTTATAAATTTTATTTATTTAATTCTTCAATTTTATTCAATATTATTTATAAAATGTTAAGTCAACAATTGATTAACAGAGAAATTGATTTCCAACATTTCACAAAGTATAAGGACCTCCTACGAATTTTTTAAAGTACAGAAAATCAATGAAACCACAAGGTAAGTTAATGCTCCCTCCGACAATCACTCAAAATTTTGCCTTTCCTCCTGTAGAGAAGAGGAACTCTAACCTCCTCTCCAGTGAACAGGTAAATGCATCGAAGCATTCTATGAGATGCAAAAGTTGCTTCTCTTATCCATTGGGATGATAAATTGATCCATCCCGCACGAAGATTAAAGGAAAATTATACTTAAAAACAAATTGCTGGCATACCCCAAAAAATAACGTACTCTTTTTTTAACTATCTCAATAAACTATACCTCTCTGTATAGACACTATAAATAACTGTACTATTAGAAACATGAATTTAGAAAGTGAAAGAACATCAATGGACGTATGACAAATTGGACTAATTACAACAGTCCAAAAAAATAAAGAAGGGACATGGACATGATGAAATAAAATTCTTCCTCCTGCCAGAAATTTTACCCAAGGTACAAGCATAGGCCAGGTTCTTTCTTAAACAAAATAAAGACATACCTTGGTGGTAAGACAGACCTTGGTGGTCAACACATCATTTCCAACTCTTCATCCTGAATCAGTACTTGTAAAAAGATAATCATGTCCCATCGTCAATATATTTGGTGTTAATAGTCCATATTCTGCATTTGCAATTCAATGACAAGTTCAATCAATGTTTTTACGATATCACTGAATTAATCCTCGAAAGGTAACAAAGAAAGCATCCATTTTGACAATAACAATAAAAATAGCATAAAAAAGACGTCATAGGATTCCAAGAATGGGCAACAATATTGCACCATCATTACTAAACCTAGGCCCAACTTCAGGTCAATGTGTTCCATCCTTTAGATTATCCTCCTCTGAAAAATTACTTGGTTGATCTAGGCCAGCTGGAATTTTTCCAGGATAGTAAGTTGTTAAAGGATCTGACCCAGCCACGCTGGACAAAAAAGAAGAGAGCATAAGAATCTAAGGCAGGACAATACATTCCTCGCCAGGATTTATAAAACACAAGAAACTCACCTTCTGTCAACAATGATCATTGATCGAAGCTCGCAATTTGCAAAGCTGCGGGTACATAATAGAAACTATTTCTTATTGCTTTAGGGAAAAATAGAACAAAAATGTAATTAGGAGCACCAATACACAATATCTAGCATGTTAAAATGAAGGATATTATTTGTTAATCAATTGTTACCAATGCCATAAGCTACTAGGTAGAGTTAAGAATACATTCAACAATTTAGTCACGTGGAAACATTTTTAATGTCTCACATTTATTCCCTTCATTGGCCCTAGTTTCACTGCATCTATTCAATGGATACTACCAGGTCAAAAGTTTTAATGGTATACCCCAATCTTGCCCACCAACCAATCTAATTGTCTCCGTTTTAGGACCCCTTAGAAGGAGACTAGAAGATTTATGACAATCAGTGACCCGTTCAATACAAATCCATCTTTATAACAAGGTTCAAACACAAACCAAAACAAGTACTAAGGAGAATAACAAGTTGCAGTAGAAAAATCTTTCGAAAGAATAGTCTTTGAGATTTCTCCACCGCCTTTGCTTTTAGAAGCATAAGCTCATCTAGCTGACTCACTATTATACTACAAGATCTGTGTCTGAGGACATTAACTAGGAACCTAAGCATTCCAGAACTTGGATTTAAATTAACGATATTTAATAATGCCTTAATAAAACTTCGAACCCTAAACTATCTTTGACATCTTCCGCAATAATCCCTAGAATAAAGCATGGAAGATGATATTGATATAAATATAAATATATATACATACTCACACACACACACTCCCACTAAATTTTGAACGTGGAAAATTATCACTCAAGATTCCACACATTAATAGTTTGTCAAGGCTCCTCAGCTAAGAAAAAGCCAAAGCACAATGATGTATGAAGACCATTCAGAATGGTTAGTAAGTGTAGCTAATTCTGATTCGCTAGCATCCAAGTAAATCACCAATGACTATAGCCAAAGAGATTGAAAATTTGGAACTACCACTTAACAAGTTGTAACACCAATAAGCAACTTCCATTACGTTTATAACCTCAAACAAGATTCTTGCAAAGCTTTTCAAAATGAGGAAGTCTAAATACAAATCGTTTCCTAGCAAGAAATTAAGAATGCATTTATAAGATTGTTCTGAGTCTTACATGAAAGCATTGACTGGCAAATAGAGTTTTCCATTTCAACATCAAAATTCAAGTAATCAATTTTTATCTCTGACCCTCCAACTCAGAAGTCTCTCAAACGTGCTCCATCATGATTAAAGCTTTCCCCGTAACTTGCAAAAAACAAGCAAGTTTCCAATAATACAATTGAAAAATCTTTGGTCATTTTAAAGGAATAGACAAGAGCAATGCAAAATTGGCTACCAACCCTGCATGAGGAAAGCTATCAAAGAAATATCATTAAATTGGAGAATACAGCATCAAATATTGCAGTAACACAATTTGAACAAATAAATATAAAGAATGGCTAAATCAAATTGGTACACACATAAGAACAAAAGAGGTTCGTGTGCATTTCTGAAACGTAAATGACAACTAAAAGGTAGCAAGAATATGAGTAGCATCCATCTATAATTCAATAAATTTAACCATCCAATCTAAGATATCCAACAAAACAATAAAAGAAAGTCTGGAGTTTCCTATTTCGCATGTTTTCTTCATAACCCCATATACAACACCAAGTAACCATCTCTTTCAAATTAACCAATGCAGAGGATGATTTTTGGAGGTAACGCATGTATGCAGAATCTGGCGATTCTGCCTACATGCGTTACCTCCAAAACCCAATTCGATCTTTTAGTAATTCACTAAATAAAAAATTACCAAATTTTTCTAATTTTGCATATTGAAATTGGAACTAGGTATTTACGACATAGCCAAGACAAACAAATATTACCTTTGGGCCAATCGGAGAGAATTCGTTGCTTGAGCATGTCGACGGTTGATGTCGAGGAGTAGCGGAATGGGCCAATGTCGAAGAGCCTGAACTTGATGTCAACCAAATCCTCGTCTGGCATTTGGAAGAGAGTTGACTATGAATTTTTTTCTCTGGTCTGGTCTACCCTATCAGTGATTCCCAATTATAAGACTCTAATATCAATTTGACCAACTCATCAAATCCCTAAAAATCCAACTTGTTAATAGATCTAAGCTCGATTCAATTCAACTCAGATCGTTAAGCACTCGAGAGTTTAAGGGAATTTTGGAGCTTCTTCTTCTTCTTCTTCTTCTTCTTCTTCTTTTCTACAAAGACTTCTAATCGTGTCCGATTAGAAATCCCAAAGCCAATTTTGGGTGGGAAGAAGGTAGAGAGAAGAAATGAGAGAAAAACACGTGAGAACCAAAATGCTTAATTAATCAAAAGGAAACGTCTTTTACGACGTTTTATTCAACAAAACATCACGGTTTTTATTTCATGATGTTTTATTGATAAAACGTCACCAAAGGTATCACAAATATGCAACATTTTTATAAAACGTCATGAAAAATGCGAATTTTTTGTGACGTTTAAGTTTTTAAAACGTCGCGAATTGTCATATTTTCTTGTAGTGTATATAATTGTTGCTTACCTTAAATCTGTATATGTATTTGTTCGAAATAGTGGTGGTAGAGAAGGGACAAGCAAAGGAGAGTTGATTGTGATTTTTGAAGGGCCAAGTGCAAAGGGAGCAGCCTCTATCACTTGTATATAAGGAATTTGATCTCTTGTCTTAATTTTTTGATTTATAACTGGTTGCAGAATGAATTTGGCTTTTGAAAATTATTGGAAGAGCCATAATTGTTATCAAAGGAGTGGAACCTCTTATCAATTGAAAATAAGATCTATTGGTGAATAGTTCTGACTTGTGTAAGTTCCATCCTCCCTGAAACCGTTAGAAGAGTAAGTTAGGAAGTTATCTTTGATTGTGACAAGATGTCTCAAAATAATATATCGTTCAATGTCGTATGTTGTTAAGGATCATTGTTGCTATGTTTAGTTTCTATCCCCAAACCTTTTGGATTGGACATGCTAGTTTCATAAGGCAACTTCGCTTACTGTAGTTGCAGACATTGACTTGTAGCTAATTAAGTAGCTACGATCCTACGTTGTATCAACATACACAAAGCAGGAAAAAAAACAACATTCTTGGTGATTTTTTTAGTTATAGCACTTAAAATTATATTTTTTAATCATACGGTTAATGGTCATAACATATAGTTTATCTTAATTAGTTTTTGAATTCTTACAAAAATGATAAAATACTTTTAAATAGATATTTTTACATAATTGAAACAAATATATTTTCAATCTTTCAACTTAATGTTATTTTCTATTTCAAATCTTCGATCACTAAACTTTTAAGGGATCACTTGCTTTCACTCACATTTTTTCAATATAATGTTTTATTTTGATTCCTAATTTTTATATATAGAGTCTTAAGGCATTTCAACTTATTATTATACCAATTTGAGACATTTACGTATGAAATCTAGTTTAGTAGAAGAAAGATTTTGGTTTAGAGTGTAACACCGTATATTAAGGGTTAGAATTGTAAGGAATTTCAATGTATGCTATACTTGGCATAATTGAGTTTTTGATTATTTGTGCATATGCCTTTTTGGACTCATACCAATATTTGTGCATGCATTCATG
>JAOSBN010067077.1:0-13403 GCA_027563595.1 Erythroxylum suave | reverse complement strand
CACTTTACCCTTCCTTATAAGCTTAGGCTCTTTTGGTACTTAAGTTACATGCCAAATAAGCCCTCAATTCATTCTTAGGCATTTATTCCATAAACTATTATGCTTAATTTAATGAAAAAAATTTTAGGGCCCAACAGCTGATGATGCAATGTGATCTCGTCAAACCCCGCGTAGCACACTAGCCTGAGCCAACACTTCCCACAACAAGTCCATTGGTCGTGGTCTGTCCATTCGAGCATGTGCTAAGTCCTTAGTCTGTCAAGACCTTAGCCTGGGTCGAGTCAATCTCCATGAGGTCTGAGACTCTACCAAAATTCGCACCAAGTCCAATCCTACTCGCCCACTTTTGCCTTAGTGTTTTTACATGCCTTCCTCATGTGTGAATCCAGCAAACCTCCAGCCTAAGACTCCTCCTAAAGGTCGTAGAGAGGCGCTCTAAAGTTTAGGGATCTAACAAACCACCCCCACCAGATGGATGATTCCCTCGTCGAATTAGTCTGTTGGCACTCCTCCATGAGTGGTTTCTTCAAAGACTCTTCAGTTAGCTCTTGAAGACTGTCGCAAGCCTTCACATCAGTTAGCATTTTACCCACATACCATTTTCCTAATCCATCGGGGATGTCTTTGCCTTCACTTGGACCCACCTTATCAAGGCTCACCTCGCCCACCAAAGACATGCTGAGAAGAGCTCCATCCGTTGAGCTTTCTATGTCACCTTGATTCGTCACAATCTTGGCAATGATATGCTCCTTACCCGCCTTCTATTTTGGGTTTCCTTGAGCATAGTTTGGTTCCTTTTCAAGGATCATAGCCTACACTTGTGCTACTGGTGCTGTAGTCTCCTTCGTCCTACCAACAAATCTACAACAATTAACAAAGAAAGATTTTCGCCATGCATAACCATCATACCTCCCAAATTTGGGTACAGCACCGTCTTTGTTGCCTTAAGGAAGTCAATCCCCAATATCATTTTGAAATCCTCAAGTGGTATGACTAGGCAATTCATCTTGTAACCCCAGCTCCCTATGTTCACTGAGATGTTACAAGCAGCTCCCATCACTGCTTGTGCCTTACCCGTAGGGGTTCTTGACTTTATCGGGGTCATAGACACTCTAAGCCCCAACTTGCGCACCATCCTTTCTGCCATGAAGGAATGTGACATATCCGTATCTACCAACGCGGTCACCTCTATCCCATTGACCTGTATTCCCATATACATCAGTTCATTATAAGGATTAGGTTCTTTACTAACCGCATTTAACAACACAATCAGATTTATTGTCGCCTCCTCCGAAGATCCTTCCTCTTCTTCGGCCATCAAGGCATTTACCTTCTCTTTCCTCGGACACTCTATTGCATAATGTGGTCCACCGCATAGATAACAAGCAATCTTAGCCTTTCTAGAGGACATCTCCCTGCTCTCAGAGCCATTATCTTTCTTGTTTTTCCTATTGAAGTCTCCCTTCTTTAATTTCTTCGTCTTCTTCCCCTCAGTATTCTCCTGTTAAGCATGGCCATTTCCCTTCGAAGAATTAGAGGAACTTGCCTTAGTTTCCTTCACTGCTCGAAAGTCTATCAAGGCATCAGCAGTCACGATTGCACCAACCACGTCCTTCACATTCTGCCTTCGCAACTCCATTTGCGCCCACAGTTGTAACCTGGACAAAAAGTTGAAGAGCTTCTCCTCGTCTGACATGTTTTCAATATCAAGTAATAGAGAGCTAAAAGACTTAACATAGTCTCTTACCGAACCTTCTTGTTTCAGCTTCTACAAGGCATCCCTTACAAGCCACGAAGTATTCAACGGAAGAAATTGATCCTTCAACTCCTTTTTCATGAGCTCCTATATATCCACAGGAGTTCTACCCACGCTGATCTCTGCAGAGGTCCTCATCCTCCACCAAAGCTTGGCATCCTCATCTAGTTACATGGCTGTCACACTGACCTTCTCAGTATCGAGCACCCTTGTAGCCACAAAATACTGCTCAATATCCCATAAGAAATTCTCAAGCACCTTGGCGTCCTGCACACCTTTGAACACCTTAGGTTCTCATACCTTCACCACTGAAGGTTTCGGTACTGAGCTTTCCACACAACTGACATCCAGTGTCGCAACAGAACACCAAAGCACAGTGATCTCTAACTGGACATCCTCAAACCGAGCATTGTGAGATGTGACCTCTTCCTCCCTTTGAGGAATAGGCCCAATGAGCCCCTCCACCCTAGACACTTGTTCCATCAAGTTGCCTACAGTCATCTCGAAACCAGGCTCTGATACCAGTTGATATAAAGGTCACCTTAGGACTTGATCTTTCTCCAAATTCTATCACCAACACCTTGCACGATAGTCTCACTTAGTCCCCTTAAGCAAGACTTAGCCCCCAACAAACCCTCGAAGTGTTTCACTCACGCACTTGAAGAAACAATGCTTAAGGAAACAATAAGAAAGATAGGCAACAAAGGAACAACAGAGATACGGCTCAACCAACCTTTATATTACTTTCCCTCAAAAGAATACAAGGAATGCTCTCTTTCTGAATGAGCTGAGAGTAAAGCTCGAATGAGCTATATATATGCCTCTTAACTTAGAAGTTAAGTTACATTCAAAATCCCACTCAATCTAAATTACCTAATCCCACTCAAACTGATCTACCTTAGATCGAGCTAAGATCACGTCTATCTCTATCAGATTACATCACACGGACCAATTAGATGACACCCCCATCTAAATAGAAATCTAATTGATAAGATAGAATCTACAAGATAACAAAAAGATAGAGTTTACATTCAACTAGGAAACTAGCATCCTTATCTGCAAAGATCTCTACTATCTCAAGATGTTGAGTCCCACTATAACTCAAACTCTTTGTCATCGCCACATCATCTAAGATCTCCCCACAATCTGAAGCCCGCGTAGCACACTAGCCTGAGCCAACACTTCCCATAACAATTCCATTAGCCATGGTCTGTCCATTCGAGCATGTGCTAAGTCCTTAGTCCATCAAGACCTTAGCCTGGGTCGAGTCAATCTCCACGAGGTCCGAGACTCTACAAAAATTCACACCAAGTCTGATCCCACTCGCCCACGTTTGCCTTAGTGTTTTCCCATGCCTTCCTCATGCATGAATCCAGCAAACCTCTAGCCTAAGGCTCCTCCTAAAGGTTGTAGAGAGGTGCACTAGCCTATAAGCAATTTTGTTGCTAATCCTCTTATTTTCACTGAACAGACACTACTGAATAGATATACAACTAAATAGCTCGAAATTTGCAACCCCTTAATATGTTTTAGCATATAACTTCATATGAATTTGCATGTACAAATTTGAGACCAAACACTGGTATATCCAATTCCTCAATTTTGCATTAACAAGATATAGCCATCTAGCCAATTGCTATCATGATGCCAAAAAGTTTTTATTCAAACCATGCCAGAAGTTTATCTAGATTTAATTACTTTGCAAATTGAAAATGGGAGTAGCAAAGTGCTCAGTCAGAATTGCTTGCAGAAGATAAATTTTCTACATATAACAGTACTTCAAAAAGGGGATGAACAAGCACACTTTAAGAGCACGGCACATGCATTCAAGGAGGAAGAATCACTCATAAAAACAAATCTATTAATTCTCTCCCAATAAATTAGACCATAAGTGCAATGATTTACTTCAAGGTGAGGTTTTCAATTCAAATCCAGAATGACCCAACTATGCCAAAGAAAAGATAGAAGAACCATCTAACTATATTCGTGCTCCACTTGGCTTGGGGAAATATAGCCTTATTTGGTAGTGCTCCATTTTTGTAATTGGGATGTTGAGATTACTAGTTGGTTTTTGAATCGTTTGAGGCAGTAACAATAGTATTCTACACCTAAATCGGTCGTAGAAAACCAAAGTAGCTCAAAAATATAGATGAGATATGATAGACAATTGGTCAAATCTAGCATGAACTGTACGTGGATAGTAGCTAAAGTTCGCAACTTTATAGGGCTCCTTCATCAGGAAGAGATCAAGTTCACCCTTGCGAAAGCTTCATGTAGTACCTCGCTTTAACCATTTAACCAAATGCAACAAATGAAAGGAAAATCCCTGGATCTACCTAGGGATGGCAAAAAGGACTAGCCGAAAGTCAATGGGCCAAGCTCAAGATTGATCGGGCCTTAGGCCAAATAAAGATAAAGTGATATCATTTTTTAATTTTTAAAAAATAACAATAATTTAGGTAGAGCCAACCACATTATATCTATCTTGTAGGAATTATGATACATCAATATCCATTCGATGAGAGATCAAGGAATAAGTTCGTCAACAAATCTAAAAGTCTTGGTGATCTTCTCCAACTAATGATGGATAGTTAATTTTGAAATCGCTCACCTTGCAACCACCCCCGAATATATACTTAAATAGGAATTACATACGGATAGATTGATACAATAAAAACCTTTGGTAAAATGCTTACTACTAACCTAGTAAATAACATTCATCATATAGTCCACTTAAGGGATTGGCAACTTACCCATTCAGTGACTATATGTTCTCTGAAATAGGAAACTATCAGGTGTGTTGCATTCGAGTGATTCAATACTACACTATGATGGCATTCAAGCATTCCTTTTTCTTTCAAATATTGTTATTCGTGATATTGATCCGATTGGAAATCATCATCATAGAAATCATCTTATTGAATTAATAGATGTTACCATTTCCATGTGATTCAATCCCTGAGTTATTACAAAGTAAAGAAAAATGAAATGATAAAATTATGGATATAAATACTCTCACATTAATTGCTATTGTATTGTTCATTTTAGTATCTATTGCTTTTTCATTTATAATTTATATAAAACTATTAGTCGAAGTGATTAATGAATTTTAACTTCTTATTTAGCGATTACAAAAAAATGCATAGAAATCCAATTTCACATTGTAAATAAATAAGGGCGAACTAGAATCAACATTACTCTATAAGATCTAATAGCATGATTTTAAAAAACTATAAGAGCCTAATTAGATGCGCATATGTTTGGTAAAAAGAAAAATCTTCTCATTCAAGAATAATCAAAAAATAAAATTGTTCAATTGAAACATCAAAACATGACTAAATTCTTCCTAGTTACTCTTCAAGGCAAAGTGGAGGATGGTGGCACAAAGTAACTCACTATGGATCCCAAAATACCACTAGAAGATGAAAATTCTTATTTGAGAAATCCTTACTTTTTGGTGCCAAATTTGAATAATTATTGTCTATAATGAAATGTAAAATGTAAACATACGGAACTTGTATGCATGTTGTAACTATTTTTAGCAACTTAAACAACTATCAAGATTTACATAGGATACTTTCTTTTTCCTTTTCTAAAAAAGAGCAAAGGGTGACCATGTCTAGGTTATATCAAAACCAAAAGTGCAAGAATAACTTGAATATTTTTCGTATATTTTCTAAATTCAACTTAAGGTATCTACCTTATAATCATATATTCATGTTCTAACCTAATTAGTTCCACCTCAGCATCCCATGAAATTAATGGACCACCCCCTACTATATAGATTTGGTCAACCCACCCACAAAAAAAAGATTAATAATATTGTAGCTATTGGATGTTAATAAACATATTACATGTAACAGAAGCCACATACTCCACATAAACAAATGAAAAAAATCACATACCAAGTGAAAAAGCTCTAGCAATTAGCAATCATTTTTTCATAGGCATGTAGAGAAATTTTAGTGTGCAATTTGAAAACTTAAGGAGCACCAACAAAAAATAGTAAGGCAAATTAATTTGGAACTATGGGAAATTAGAATATTTAATAGAACAAAATCAATTACAGAAATATAATAATCCAAGACAAAATGTAAAATGATTTTAGAAGAATATCATGCCAAGGCTTTGTTTGCACCACTATTTATTTCCTAGTTAAAATTTTACTCCTGATAACAGAAAATGTACCTTAAATTGAAAGCAGTGATGAAATGAAAAGAATATATCCATGAATATGGTCATTTTCTAAACAACTAAGCTATCTTGGATAGAGTAGGCAAAGGATGAAAACAAACAAGAAAAGATTAAGAGAAGAAAACAAAGAATCTCCAACTATCTAAAAATTTTCCAAATTTATAAGAAGACTCGAACTCTCAACTTCAATAAGGAACTCTTCATTTTAAGGTTCCAAAATCCTTGTAAAATTAGTTAGTCCTAGATAAATTAAAATGAAAAAATGAATAATTAATGTACAAGAAAAATTTTTGGTTGCTAAAAAGAAAAGGAAATAAGAATGATCACTTATTAGATTCAACCGTACCTGAAAATGTGAGTTGTTTAGACATCGACTAATTTGACAGAATAAGAGGACCATGCAGCACTGAAATTCTGCTAGTTGAGTAGCTTCTAAAACTTCCTTCAACTCACCAAGGAATATAACCTCCTTGGAACTATTAGTAATGAGCCAATACTTTAAAAACCCCCTGATCATAGTATCAACCAGCTTGAAATCTTTTTCTACGAATTGAGTGAATGGTATATGGGCAAAGACTTGGGCTTGTGTAGAGGAATCAATACACGGACAAGGAAGAGCTTGTGCTCTTCCTTCAATGACAAATCAAATCCATTAATTATGCTACCTAATATCTCAAGCAATTATGCAATACCATTGTGCTTCTCCATCTCAAAAATAAAACAGTAAATACATTATTGATGGATTTTCAAATAAAAGGCTTGTGAACCATGAACTTTCCATAGATGCGGTGTAGTATCATCTTCAAAGACTCCCTTTTCCCTTTTGTCCTCTAAATCAAACAAGTCTAACAATCTCAACACAAACGAATGGTTAATGTACCTCTTAGCAAGCTTGGTTTCAGTCTCTGATGAAGCAACAAATCTAAGGAGAAACTCATAAACAACTTAAAGATGAGGCCAAGCTGGCTCCACAGTTGGCTCCTCCTCCTTTGGGTCATAAAGTTGCAGAAGTTTGCAATCATGATTGCCATATTAAAGTGCTTTAAATAAGTTAGCTGCTGCCATCTTTGTAATCTCTTACATTGCTAACTCATTGAACTTTGATGTCACTATTGAAATATAATCAACGAGCTCAAACAAAGTTTGCTTTTTTATATCCTTCTCCTTAAGATTCTCAAAAGGATCACTAAAATCGAACAACACTCAACACATGTTCAACTTCATTATAAATAGATTCTGCTTCTTAGAACTAGGAACATCCCTAAAGCTCGGTAATGCCTCATAAGTTGCTGACGTTAAAACAGAAATCACATTAACAGGAAAGCCAACTAACTTTTCCCCCCGATTAGATATGTTCTCTGAAGCATGAGCTTCATTCTTTAAATATGGAATGTCAGAAGCCAAATTTGAATTCTTGGAAGAGGATTTTGGGGAGCTCAAAGAATTAGGTGCATGAGAAGAGTTTGAAGACAGAAAAGCATTGAAAGCAACTTCATTGTTAGAGACACCATTAGATGATTTTGAGGGCTTTTTAGGCAGCTTACCTAATATCTGTCTGATCATATGATGCAGGAGCAGTTAGTTTAGTTCTTCTAGTTAATATTGGATTTCTTACTATTTAGTATTTCTTAAGTTATTTGGATTCCTAGTTATTATAGGATTAGCATATTATTTTTTAATTAGTATTTCCTTTTCCTATTAGGAGTTGGATTAGATCCTATACTAATATAAATAGGCTGCCTATGCTTGATTTTTAGGTATGTCTTTTATCAATCAAATAATCTTATGCTTTTAGAGGTTTTTCTACAAACCCTAAGCTCTATTTTCAAGTTCTAGCTACAATCTACATCAATTACAGCCTATTCTATTCTACTTATCTTTGTTTTTCCTTCCAACACTATGTCAAATTGGTATCAAAGCAAGTTAGATCCCTAGATTTTGATTGCTTAGCTATGGTTGGACGCGATAGAACACATGGATATGGAAATCAAGATAACCAAGGAGAGATGGCTGAGTAGCGACGTGTGATTGCAGAATTGTCGCAAGCTGTGCAAGATTTGCAGCAGCGATGAGAACTAGTGGTAGTCCAAATGGAGATTCCGAAAGGCAACCATGACCCCTCGGATGTACCGGAAGGTAATCTTGAGGCTGAAATGACATATTTAGTGGATGACAACCCCTTTCATGTAGCTGGACCCGCAAATAATGCAGTAAGAGGTGGATTGGAAGAAAGGTTAGTCCATGCCCTTGAATTGAATGGTGGTGGAATTAGAATTGAAGTTGTTGATTTTCATCGAAAGACGAATGTGGAGGATTATTTGTATTGGGAGGCGAGTTTAAAGGCTTATTTTGAATGTATGGCTGAAGCTAGAAAAGTGTTGTTTGTTAAGCTGAAATTGAAGAGCATTACACTTCAATGTGGAAGTGAGTTGAGGAGTAGCGTGCACAACAAGGCAAGCCTAAAATTAGCACTTAGGAATACATGAAGGTGAAGTTGCGCAAGCAATTTTTACCAGCTGATTATTTAATGGAATTGTATGAAAAGTTCCATCCATTGAGACAAAGGAGCTCAAGTGTGGAGGAATAGATAGCTGAGTTTAATAACCTCTCAATTTGAGTGGGGTTGAATGAAACTAACAAACAATTAGCCTTTCGATATCTAGCAAGTTTGAATCAATCAATTAGGGATGAGATGGGAGTAGTTCAATTGTTTAACCTTAAGGAAGCAAGGCAACATGCCTTAATGGCAGAAACACGAATATGGAGGTATGGTTCTAGAAGGCCTTTGTTTGGAAGAATTGATGGAGACGTTCAGAGGAGTGCTGGAGCTATTCATACTGAAAAAACAGATCAATCAACCCCCAAAAACAGTCGCGAGACTGCCAACATGAACTGAGCTAATGGAGGAAATATGGGCAACATTGAAAAAGGGAAGGCTTTGGTGAAGTTTAGAGCAGCAAACACCTCTAACCCTAATAATTTTAAAGCTAGCAACAGCTCACAGATTCGGTGTTTCACTTGTGGAGAAAAGGGTCATGCTTCTTATGCTTGTCAGGAGTGAAGGGTGAATCTCGCTAAATTAGAAGAAGAAGAGAAGGACGCGTCAGACCCTATGTATGATGATGGCGTGGAAGAAAGTGAGGATATAGATGTATACCCAGTTTAAGGAGAATCTTTAGTGGTTCAACAAGAAATGACAACCATTAACAAGTGTAAAAGGGAAGATTGGAGACATCATAGCATATTTCGAACCCGTGTTAATTGTGGAGGTAAGGTGTGCAATCTAGTTATTAATGGAGGTAGCATGGAGAATGTTATTTCAAAAGATGCAGTAGAAAAGCTTAAACTTACCACTGAAAGGCTTCCTCATCCTTATAAGATTGGTTGGCTTACGAAAGGTCATAAGATTCCAGTCACTTCTCGATGCTTAGTCAAATTTATTATGGGTTCAAATCTAGATGATGAAGCTTTGTGTGATGTTGTGCCTATGGATGTTGGCCATAATCTTGTGGGCAAAACTTGGTTATATGACCATGACATGGAACACCTCACTAAACCAAGACTTACACCTTACACCCTTTAAAGGAAGAAGCTAAAGAGACTTCTAACTCTTAAAAAGGTGGCAAGGTATAGCAGCTGAAAGGTTTGAATCAAAATGTGAAGAGTCAAATGTGGTGTACGCTCTGGTAGTAAGGCTATAAAGGATGACAAAACCAAAATTTTGATTCAACAACCTCCTGAAATCCAGCAATTGTTGAAGGAATTCAAGAAGCTGGTCAGCAATGATTTGCCTCCAAGTTTACGACCCATAAGAAGCATTCAACATGCTATTAATTTAGTGCCTAGAGCACCTCTACCTAATCTGCTAGCATATAGAATGCCACCTATGCAGCGTGCCGAAATACAAAAACAGGTCAGTGAATTGCTTAGTAAGGGATTGGTGTGAGAAAGTAAAATTCCTTGTGCTTGTCTAGCTCTACTTACTCCAAAAAAGGATCGTTCTTAGAGAATGTGTCTTGAAAGTCATGCTATCAACAAAATAACTATCAAATACAGATTTCCTATTCCTCATTTGGAGTGTTTTCAAAGATTGATTTGAAGAGTGGGTACCATCAAATCAGACTGAGGCGTGGAGATGAATCGAAGATAAATTTTAAAGCACCATATGGACTTTTTGAGTGGTTGGTGATGCCATTTCATCTTTCTAATGCACGTAGTGCATTTGTGAGAACCATGAGTGAAGTACTTAAGCCATTCTTGAGCTCTTTTATAATTGTTTACTTCGATGACATTTTAATTTATAGTCGGAGCAAGGAAGAACACTTGGTTCATTTGCACCAAGTTTTGGAGGTGCTGCATAAAGAGATGTTTGTTATAAATTTGAAGAAGTACACATTCTTATGTGATGAAGTTGTGTTTTTGGGGTTTGTTGTCTCTGCTGACGGTATAAAACCAGATTTTGAGAAAGTTCAAGCCATCACGGAATGGCCAGAACCTCAAAACATCAAAGATGTTCAAAGTTTGCATGGTTTGGCCTCTTTCTACAGGAGGTTTATAAGGAATTTTAGTACTGTAATAAGTCGTATAAATGAATGTTTGAAGAAAGACAGCTTTGAATGGTCTAACGTAGCACAAAATCCTTTGAAAGAATTAAAAATTTCATGACGGAAGCACCTATTCTTACACTACCGGACTTTGAGAAGTTATTTGTTATTGAATGTGATGCTTCACATGTTGGAATTGGGGCTGTTCTAAACCAAGAAGGGAGACCTATAGAATTTTTCAGCAAGAAGTTATGTGATGCTAAGCAAAGATATACCACTTATGATTTGGAGTTTTAAGCTTTGGTGAGAGCTATTGATCATTGGCGACACTACTTGGCTTATAAGGAGTTTGTGGTTTATTCTAACCATCAAGCTCTACGCTGCTTGAATTCTCAGAAAAAGTTGAATGAACACCATATTAGATGGAGTTCTTTTCTTAATCAATTCAACTTTTCTTTGAAATACAAGACAGGTGAATGCAATAAAGGGATTGATGCATTGAGTAGGTGATCTTCACTTTTGGCAGTGATAAGTACTCAAGTCACACGATTTGAAGAACTCAAAAATTAGTATAAAATAGACCCATATTTCAAACTGATTTTGAGGATTTAAAGGGACCAGCAGGGGCAGAGTTGCTTATAGGCTGCACGATGGTTATATTTTAAAAGGCAATTAATTGTGTATTCCCGCAGGTTCTATTAGAGAACAAATTGTGCGAGAACTTCATGGTAACAGGTTAGGAGGACATTTTGGTAGAGACAAGATATTGGCAATATGGGACCCCGTTCCCAGAGCCCCACATGACGCAAAATCAGGGACCTGGCTTTTACACAATAACCAACGTTCCTTGGATACCTGATCCTTTTCACACAAAATACTATCATTCCCCAATGCCCCTTTTTGGCCAAAATTCAATCCAGCCTAAACAAATCAACCAATAGCGTGGGTGAGTCCCAAAATTTCCATATGTACATCCTTCGAGTCATTTAGCACAACTCCTTAACTTCTATGTTTTGTTTATCATCTGTGTTTGACTTTCTTGCATCTGTGTTTGACCTCTATCATCTGTCCTTTGTCTACGTTCTATCATCCCGCTTTTTCCTTGTACATAACACAAACTGTTTTATTGTCTTACCTTTACTTCCCTATCGTCTGTGTCCTATCATCTTACTTTTACTTCCCTATTGTCTGTGTCCTATCGTCATACTTTTACTTCCCTATCGTCTGTGTCCTATCGTCTTACTTTTACTTCCCTATCGTTTGTGTCCTATCGTCTTACTTTTATCATCTGTCTTTCTTTGCACATAACTCAGACGATCCCTTGCGTCTTACTTTTTGCATCTGTATATGACGTCATCATAGACAATTCCTTTCGTCTGTGTTTTATCGTCTTACTTTTACTTCTCTATTGTCTGTGGTTTCTCCTTTGCGTCTATGCGTGACGTCATCACAAATGATAATCCTTCCTTTGCGTTCAAAACACCATCTCTCCAATTCCATCCTGCCATTTCCGTACTAACAACTCTAGGCAATTCAGCAATTGAGAATTAGGTACATACACAATTAATTTTCCTTCAACTTTTTAACTAACAGAAAACATACTCAGAAAGAAATTTACCCTTTTCGTTTTCAACCACAATGCGAGTTTATTACAAGCCAACATACACAATAACTTAAAACAAAATACAGAAGATGCTCGTGTTTTTCATGCTTACAAAGCTATCCAAAAACACTAACTCGAAGAAAAAGTCTTATATCTATCCTGGAGTCCGAATGCCTTGAAAGATCACTTGTCCTCTCTATTTGCACCTGAGGAGGGAAAATTGACGGTTAAGCTACAAGACTCAGTGGCTAAAATATTTATAGCCATTGGCAATGAGCCACACAATCACACATACATATATATAGATAAATTTACAACTATTTTGTCATCCCAATCAGGTTTAAAACATCATCACATGAGATACAATTGTCGAGTCTTAACATCACAACACACATTTTACATGCTCATAATATAAATGCACAAATAATTGGCTAGAGGGTTCCGTGAACAAAATAAAGAAACCAATGGTTTACTCCGTGAACAAAACGAGTCCATTTTCGGATCTCGTGGGCCACAAGCGGGCAACCAGGAGAAGGCTTTACGTCAACGTGCATGTGACTTAACAGAACAATTCCACTCTTGCCCAAACAAAGCACATATTTATTTCCATGCATTTCCATCTTCTCATACTTTTCTTCTTTTCATTCCATACCAAAGTTATAACTTTTCAAGTCAATTATTATCACAATGAAGCCATGCAAATTTTAAACATTAACAATTATTATACTTTTAAACATGTCAATATCATATAAACACATACACACATGTAGGCAAGGAATTGCCCAATCACACAATAACCATAAATACTTTACGCACCTAAGACGCTTGACAATCCAAATTTAATGTTGTCTTTCTTCTTTGCCTTGGATCGGACTTGCTTGGTTTCCTATAATAAACCAAGTTCTCATTTAATAGGAATTTAATTTGAGAACCCATAAAATCAAATATGAAATTGACCTTAAAATACTTAAACCCATGCATTTTCCACCTCTTTGAACCAAACACCCTTCAAACTCCAAGAGATCTCTAAAATCGAACTTACCTCGAATCTTCACCAACTGGTGAGATTCTTAACTCTAAGATAGCTCTTCCCTTCCTCTTTCTTTTTCCCTGCTTGAGTAACCTCAAATTCTCTCTTTAAGACTAAGAAATTTCGTGACCTAGTTCAAAGCTCTATTATTTTGGACTCCACCGAAACCCCTCTTCCTCTTTCTCTCTCTTCCTTTTTGATTTCCTCTCCTTCTTTTCTTCATTCACGTTTTTAGATCTTCTTATTTACTAGTCAATCTTTTCCTCTTTCCATTCT
>JAOSBN010067066.1:0-13403 GCA_027563595.1 Erythroxylum suave | reverse complement strand
GTTATCCAAGAATTTTTCCATGAAGGATATGGGAGAAGCAGCTTATATACTAGGTATAAAGATCTATAGAGATAGATAAAAAAGGTTGCTTGGTTTATCCTAATCCACGTACATAGACGAAGTGTTAAAGAGGTTTAGCATGGCGAATTCCAAGAGGGGATTCTTACCCATATCATATGGGATTTACTTGTCCAACAACACGTGTCCTAAGACACAAGAAGAAAGAAATAGAATGGATAGTGTTCCATATACTTCAACTATTGGATCGATAATGTATGCAATGCTATGTATGAGACCAGATGTTGCTTATGCTTTAAGCAAAATAAGCAGATATCAAGCTAATCCCGATGAAGGTCACTGGACGGTTGTGAAAAACATCTTGAAGTACTTGAGAAGGACTAAAGATATTTTTCTGGACTATGAAGGAATTTAGCTGAGAGTTTAGGGTTATTCGGATGCTAGTTTCTAGTCTGATCAAGACGATAGTAGATCACAATCAAGGTACATTTTTACTCTTTGTGGTAGTGTAGTTAGTTGGAAGAGTTACAAATAACCAACCATTGTAAATTCAAAAATTGAAGTTGAGTATATTACAGCTTCCGAGGTAGCGAAGGAAGCAGTTTGGATCAAGAAGTTCATCACTAAATTTGGAGTGGTTCCTAGCATTGTTGATCCGATAGTATTGTACTGTGACAACAATGGTACTATTGCACAACCGAAGGAACCGAGGTCTCATTAACGATCTAAGCATGTACTCAGAAATTTTCACTTGATCCAGGAGATAATGGAATGGAAGGACATCTAGATAAAGCGAGTTCCCACAGAAGAGAATCTTGCAAATCCTCTTACTAAGCCTTTATCTCAAAAAAGACATGATAGACATATGGATGGCTATGGTATTTGATTCATTGGCGATTGGCTCTAGTGCAAGTGGGAGATTATTGGTGAATGCCTTTACAGCCAATTTATGTTGGTTGTAAATTTATTTGTATGACAAAATGTTATTCAATAAAAGGTATTCTTTATCTTTGTGTATTTATTAATTATTTAATTATTAATCATAAAGATAAAATCCATGACATAATTATTATGCAATTAGAAATTATAATGTGATTATAATTATGAGATTTGAATTGCATTTGTTATGTTATTCCTAAAATGTTCCTAGTCGTAGTTTCATCAAGACAGGGCATTGATGAAATGGTTAGAGTAGCACATGATTGTTTTTTTCTTATAAAGAAAGTAATTGATCTTATAGATTAAAGTGTGGAGACACTCAAACAAACATGTGGGTGCTTATAAGAGAGTAAGTTCACTGAATTGACCCGATTATGAGAATCTCGAATGGAACATTACTTGTGTGTTTGTGGATTATCTCATTATGATGGTTGTATAATTGATGCTTAGACTTGAGATTACCAAAGTTATCTTATGTAGGAATTACTATGTTTTGATACTACTTATGTTCTACTATTGGAGTAGTTCAATTCGGTAGTTATTGAACATAGTATGAACGATATGGAGATAGTTGAGTAAATCAATAAAGAATTTGTTGTCCTAAAGTAATTAGGAAGAATGTTCTGCTGTTCTTGATTAGTAATGATTTTGGGAATCTCTGGCCAGAGTAAATTAAAATTTGGAAAAGTTATTTCCAAATATCAATTATAAATCATTTACTAATTAGCAAGAACGAACATGATTGGATTATTTAGAGTAGACACGAACTCTATACTCTAAGTCCAATTGGAACATTAGATGACGAAAGGATTAATTTATACATTATAGCCATGCATAGAAAGATTAAGTCAAACCACTTTGACATTCCTAATATTTGGGTGGTCATGACATATTGCTAGACGTCAATCATGATCTATGATTATAAGTTGTTTAATTAGGGAATTAAAGATAAATTAAAAGGAGTTTTAATTTATCTTATTCTAATTATGAATTAAAATTATAATTTATTATCATGGCCAACATATTAGGAACCTAATGGGTTACACATAAAAAGGTTTATAAAGGAGAAAGTGAAATTTGAATTAAGTTGGACTTAATTAAGAAGTTTTAGAAACTTTAAGGGTCAATATATGATATTTGATCTTATAAGGATTTATTAATAATTATAATTAAAATTTGACTTTAGCTGTAATTTTAATAAAATCTAAAGACATGAAAAATAAGATTTTTCATATAAAAAAGAAAAATTAGAAAAAATGGATGCTAGCACTTATAACAATTTTTCCTCTCAAATTTGATTTGAGTTTTTTCTGAATAGATCTACGGATACCATTAGAGGCCAAGCGATTGAACGGCTCGTGGACTTGAAAGTTTTGAAAAATCAGAAATTTGTAACATGAAATAGGAAAAGGTTAGTATAACTTTGTCAATTTCTTGTTTTATATTTTTTATTTAATTATGTTAAAGTTGATTATGTGGAAAAATTTTAAATTATTTCCTCTGTGTTTAGATTTGATCTTATGTATTTTTCCTAACACATTTAACCTCTAACTATCATCAAATATGCTTCTATTAAGACAACCTATGATAAAAAAAGTTTAACTTACATGTTTAGCTCCAAGCTCCTTCAAACCACCAAGAAACCCTAGCTCCCCCATACACACAATCTTCACCTCTTAAAGGTGGAATAGGTTGGGTCTTTTAGCAACAAGAAGAGGGAGACAATGAATTTTGAAGAAGCAAGGTGAAAGAGTTGAACAAAAGTCAACATGATGAGGGTGAGAGTGGATGCCGTGGGTGAAGGAGAGGAATGGAGAAGTTGAAGAAATGAAGAAGTTGGAAAAATGAAGCATGTGTCATTTTTGGCAAGTGAAAGACCAAAATATGGTCTTTCACTTAATAAAAACGTGAGTTAACAAGTGGTGTGGCAAGTGACATTTGTCACTTGCCACATGGCACTCTCTTAAGGTCTCTTCTTGATCTTTTAATAAGCTAGTCCACTTGCCTCTAATTTTTAACCCAATTTTCTCCCAATTTTCAATGATTCTTGCCATTAAATCTTAACGTCATTCATGAAAATTTTCACTGCCGTTTGACTCTTATTTTTACTACTATTCATCAATTGTTCTACCACTTGACATTTTTCCTAGTCCAAAAATATCCTTAAATTTCATAATTATCCCAAAATTTTACTAAAAATTCTTATTCAATAAATATACTCTCCAAATCAATTCTTAACACATACAATTCACAATTCCAATTATAATCACATTTATAGATCAGTTATACCTAGAAAATGTCAATGAATGCATATATAATCATTTTAGTTTGCAAAAATCAATATTCATATGTGTGTATGATAGCATTATGCATGAGCATGAAATGCATTTTTCTAAACTTTCATTGCTATTTTCTCAATTACAGAAATCTAGGGTTCTAACCTTTAGTATGAAAATGGGATGTTACATCTCATGTATGAAAATGAGCTTGTCAATTGTAGAATTTAAGGAATATATGAAAAATTAATGATATAAACACAATCCTAGTAATGTTTTGTTTAAGGTATGTCGAATACCATAATCTCCATTATGTATTTGTGTGATTAAATCGATAACTTCTTATTGAATGGTTTGTAGAGCATCACCATCATTTAATCTACACACTAATCTTTTAGTGGTCATTTAATATTGGATGTTAATTACCAAGATTAGTGACATTTAAGAGTAATCGTTATTTTCCATTATAGAGTTCTACAATCTGAGTCCTCAGCTCAAATAATCTATTAATAATGATAACTCATGGAACAAAATGATATAAATTATCTAATTCATGAATATATCAATTAGGATACAACCATCTAATGGTTGGCTTCTAGATCATAACATTAACAATCTCCCACTTGAGCTAGAGCCAATCCAAATACATCTTTATGAATAAAAGCTCTAAGCAAGTGTAGATTCATAAACAAAATACATCTTTATTCATAAAGAAAAATACACTCAAATCCAATAATGTGTCTATAATACACATTGATGTAGTGTGAATTGCATGTTTGGCTTGAGAAAGAAGTTTTGTTAGCGGGTCGGCTGCATTCTTGACTGAATCAACTTTGCTAACCTTTAAATCACCCCTCTCTATAATCTCTTGTATGCAGTGATATCGCCATAGAACATGATTGGATCTTTGATGTGACCTAGGCTCCTTCGCCTAAGCAACAGCCCTGTGATTGTCATAATATAACTTAATTGGTCCAACGATACTATGAACTACATCAAATTCAAAGATAAACTTTTTGCTCCAACATCCTTCTTTGGCTTCTTTGGAAGTGGTTATGTTTTTAGCCTCGGTGGTGGAATCAACTATGGTATCTTGCTTGGAACTTTTCTAGCTCATAGCTCCTTCGTTAAGGATAAACACATACTCCGATTGCAATCTTATGTGATCACGATCGGTCTGGAAACTAACATCAGTGTAACCTCTTACAATGAGCTCAGAATCCCCGCCATGGACAAGGAACATATCCGTAGACCTTTTCAGGGGTACTTGAGGATATTCTTGAATGTAGTCCAATGTGCTAAGCCTAGAGTAGCCTGATATCTGCTGGTTATACTCAGAGTGTATGATATATAAGGGTGAGTGCATATCATAATATACATGATAGAGTCAATCATCGAATCATATGGAACTCTACTCTTGGCATCTTATGTGTTGACCTCTTCAACACCTTGTCAATATATGTACTCTAGGTCAGTCCAATTAGCCTCTTAGATCTATCTCTATAAATCTTAATGCCCAAGATATGGGCAACCTCGCCCAAATCCTTCATTGATAAATTCTTCATTGAGAACATCTTCACCAATGAGGATTTGACAAACTCTAATAAAGGAATGTCATCCCCGATAAAAATATGTCATCCACATACAACATTAGGAAGACTATTGCATTCCCACTAATCCTTTTATACACACAAGGTTCTTCCTCATACTTGTCAAAATCAAACTTTTTAATCTCTTTGTCAAAGTGCTTGTTCCAACTCAATGATGCTTTCTTCAATTTATAAATGGATCTTTGAAGCTTGAACACCTTCTTAGTAACCTTTGGATCCACAAAACTCTCTGGTTGTATTATATACACATCCTCTTCTAAATCGCCCTTTAGAAAAGTGATTTTGACATTCATTTGCCATATTTCATAATCATGAAAAGCAAAATTGCTAGAAGGATCTGAATTGACTTAAACATAGCCATGGGTGAGAAGGTCTTATCATAATCAATTCCTTAAATCTACTTTAAACATTTCACAACAAGTCGTGCTTTGTAAGTAGTCAAATTTCCATCTACGTCTATTTTCCTCTTGAAAACCCACTTGTTTTTAATAGGTTTTACCCCAATAAGAAGATCAACTAAGTTCCAAAACTGTTTATTATATATGGAATGTATCTCAAATTTCATGGCTCCAAGCCATTCATTGGATTTTGGCCTTTCCATTATTTCCTCATTGGTCAATGGATCTTTGATGTCCAACACCGTCACCCCATGTAGTCCTATATACCTCTCAAGTGCACAGACTACCTTAGTTGACCTTCGTATTGGAACTTCTTCCAGTTAACCTTCCTCCATAACTCCTTATGGCTCAAGTTCAACTTCGAGTTGTGTCAATTCAAATGGATGCTAGTCATGAGCCTCTTTCACAACTATTTGTGGGGTTGGCTAGACTTGACTCCTACTAACATTAGCATCTAAGGGTGGGTCAATATGGCTCCCACTATCCTCCTTATCTTGTAGTGTTTTTTGAATTTCTTTAAGTCTAACATTACTTCCACTACTTCCTCTTGCGAGAAACTCCTTCTCCAAGAACACACCATGTCTAGCAACAATCACTTTGTTCCCTAACTTATGATAGAAGTAGTATCCTTTAGTTTCCTAAGGATACCCCATAAAGAAGCACTTGTCTGATTTAAGGCCAAGCTTATCAGACATTAAACGTTTAACATATGCCTCGTAACCCCAGATATTTAGAAAAGACATGCTAAGCACTTTGCCAAAGCATATCTCATATGGTGTCTTTTTTACAGACTTTGATGAAACCTTATTTAGTGTCAATGCAACAATTTCAAATGCATATCCCCAAAACGAGATTGGAAGTTCGGTTTGACTCATCATAGATTGAACCATATCTAACAAAGTTTGATTCCACCTCTTAGAAACACCATTCCATTATGGTGTTCTAGAAGGGGTGAGTTGTGGGATGATCCCACATTCTCTAAGATAAGCACCAAACTCATGACTCAAGTATTTCCCTCCATGATCTGATCGTAAGACTTTAATCTTCTTTTTGAGTTGGATTTTAACTTCATTCTTTTTGAACTTTTCTTGAAACTTATGTCTCCTTAAATATACATAACCATATCTACTGAAATCATAAGTAAACGTAATGAAGTATTGAAAACCACCTCGAGTATTGGTACTCATTGTTCTATATACATCACTATGTATTAGGTCCAATAAGTCACTTACCCTCTTACCTCTCTTAGTGAAGGGCACCTTGGTCATTTTGCTATATAAGCAAAATTTGGATGTCCCATTTGATTCCAAATCAATGCCTAATTAGAAATAAAGGTAGCAAGGTTAATCTTAATAACATATATACCTGAAGAAGATGATGAAATCTTTCCAGTCTTCTTGTCCTCGAGCTATCTAGGACAATTTCTCTTCCAATGTCCTTTTCCTTTGCAATAAAAGCAGTCAACATCAAAAGTGGTTTTGGCTTTTAAAGTGTTGGAATTCACCACTTGAGCCTTCCCTTTGCCACCTTTGCCCTTTTTCTTAGCTTTGCACTTGTTCCTTCCTTTCTTAATCTTCTTCCCTCCCTTTTGAACCACCTTGACATGAGAAACTCCTTTCTTCATATCCTACTTAGCAGTCTTAAGCTGTCATGACCCGATACTACATCAGATCCATGGCAACTACCGCATACCCAAGCTAAGGACACTTACAGTGTCCTTGATCAGACTATGCAAGGATAATTGAAATTTTTTTTTGGAAATTTGGGAAGCACAATGGCTGTATTTTAAAAATTCCAAACTTGCAAACAATTTTAAACACAATTCTATATTCACACCAAAAGTTTTACCACAACTTCAGGACTTTAAAGTCTACTCAGAGCAAAATCAACAACAGTATCAAAGTTCATAAATAAGGTCTTTAACAATGAAAAAACAATCCAGAGTTAAATTTATAAAATCATAAAGCATATCTGTTGAACCCCATTTCCGGAGCCCGACGATCGCATCTCATTTCGAAGATCCAAACATTTTACACAACCACTTGGCCTCATAATTAACCCTTTTTTGTGGCCCATCTCCATTCGAGCCCAATTATGTCATTGAATAGCGTTGGTGAGTCCATAATTTGCATATATACATGCTTCGGGTCAGTCAGTATAACTTCCTAACTTCTTCTTCTGTGTTCTATTTATCATCTATGTTTGACCTGTATCGTTTGTCTTTCATCTACCATCTATCTTTCTTGCGTCTGTGTTCTGATGTGTCGTCTGGGTGTTGACATGTCGTCTATGTACTGATGTGTCATCTATGTGCTGACGTGTCATCTATGTTCCTTGCATCTATGTTTCTCGCGTCTGTCCTTGTCTATTGTCTGTCTTCCTATCATCTGTGTTCTGACGTCATCACAGACGATACGTTTCGTCTGTGTTTTCCTTCAGCCTCTACTCTTTTACGCATTCTTTGCATCTGTGTGTGACATTATCACATACGATTCTTTTCGTCTGTGTTGTTCCTTTGCATTTCAGAACACAATCTCTTCAATTCTAATAGGCTACTCTGAGATAACACCTTTGGCAATTCAACAAATAAGATCATGCGCATGTATAATTCACCTTTTGCCCAAGTCTTTAAATTTATACCATCATATATAGAAAGGAATTTAATTTCACTGTCTCATTTTTAAATACAGTGAGAGTTTGTTACATGCCAACATACATATTAACTTTAAACCAAAATACATAAGATACTCAATGTTGATATGCTGAATAAGATATCCAAATCACTAACTTAGAACAATTGTCTTTTATCTATTCTGGAGTCTGAATGCCTTGCAAGGATCACTGATCTTCTCGAATTTCACCTGAGGAGGGAAAATTTGGGGATTGAGCTACACAACTTAGTGGCTAAAATATTTATAGCCATTGGCAATGAGCCACACTATCAAACATAGATATGTATATGCATTCATAATTTGATCTTAGTATATCATCACATAGATAATATTGAATGTAATTTCACAGCAAAGCTCCATTTAACATGTTACATGCAAATGTACACACAATTGGCTCGAGGGTTCTGTGAAACGAAATAGAGAAACCAAAGTTTACTCCGTGAACAAAATGAGTCTATTTTCGGATCTCGTGGCCTACAAGTGAGCAACCGGGAGAAGGCTTTACATCGACGTGCACGTGATTAACGAAACGATTTCACTCTCGCCCAAACACAATCAATTTATGCTCAATTTAGTCAATCAAAATTTGCACTTTCGTGCTTCTTTCATTTTTATCATTTTTCTCATACTTCATGCGTTTTCTTCTTTTCATTCAATACCAATTGTTATAACCTTTTTCAAGGTATAACATAATCATAATGCATCATGCAATTTCAAATATGCACAATTATTGAAATTTCCAACATAACAAATTCATGCAAAATACATACACATACATAGGCAAGGAATTGCCGAATTTGACAACAATCTTAAATATTTTACCCACCTAAGACGCTTGACAATCCAAGTTTAATGTTGTCTTTCCTCTTCTCCTTGAATCGAGCTTGCTTGGTTTCCTATAACAAACCAAGTTCTCATTCAATAGAAAATTCAATTTGAGCACCCATAAAACGAAAAACATGAAATTGACTCTAGGATACCCATACATTTCCCAAACTCTTTGAACCAAAACCCCTCCAAAACTTCAAGATGTTAAAAACTGACTTACCTTGAATCTTCACCAACTAGTGCAATTCTTGGCTCTACTGAAAGCTCTTCCCTTCCTCTTTCTTTTTCCCTTATTGAGTAACCTCAAATTCTCTCTTTAAGACCAAGAAAATTTGTGACCTAGTTCAAAGCTCTCTTCTTTTAACTCCACCGAAATCTCTTTTCTTCTTTCTCTCTCTTTCTTTTTGATTTTCTCTCCTTCTTCCCTTCATTCACGTTTTTAATCTTCTTATTTATTAGACAATCTTTTCCTATTCCCATTCTACCTTTAATAGGCGAGGAAAGTCCCTCTTACCCTTCCTTTAATGCCTTAGTGCTTCTAACCTTAATTCATCTTCCAAAAATACCCTTATGTACCTTACAACATCAACACTTTAATTCCATCAATCTATAAATTAAATCTTCCTAAACTTGACAAAATAATTAACTCCAATTAAATGATTTATCTAACAATACCACAAAATTTGTTCAAATCATGTTTACTAAAATAAAAACAAAAATTCGGTGCCCAACAATATCTACATAACCAATTTAATAAAACAGTAAAATAGTTCATAAGCCACTATGCAACTAAAGTACAAAACAGAAGCTACCCACATGTGGTAATGTCCTGAAATTGTCAAAAGATTGCATGATGTACTTAGAACTTCAAGCTCACCAAATTAACTTGCATGGTTGGAAAGCGGAGGGGTGAGTACACTATGTACTCAGTGAGCAGGAAAAATATGTTACGAATAGAACGCGATACACACCAAAGCGGTATAGATAATCCATAAGGTGTACATACAATACATAGAAACACATAGGCCTAGTCTATGACTCAACATATACTGGTTATGAACCATGTAGGCCTAGTCTATTAATTCACTCATCTGGTAAACATAGGTTCCAGTTCCAATACACACAAGCATAAAAACATCACATGTATAAATCAAATCTCGTTAGAAAAACAAATATCAGGGTAAGCCAAAACAATCATGTGTGACACCACTAGTTGGCCAAACAAGAATGCACACCTACTGATCCTCGGTGTTAGCTCGACTTCATTCGTGGTGAGTCTGGACTATAGTCGACAAGAGTGTCATGACCTCTAGACCCTAGGTGTGGAATTACCTGTAAGTCCCGTAGAAAGGTGTCAATACAAGGACTCGACTTTTATGTACCAACATTAACGGTACAGGGGTCTCTAAATCAGTTGTGCCCAGCACACAATTGACCAATCATTTCCTTACCAATCATATAAAAATATTGAACACTAAAATCAAGTAAGGCATCATGCCTTTATTTATCGGTCTAACTGATAAAATGAAATAGTGGCAATGCTCTAAGCCAAAAGAGAATACATGCATGCATCATACATAACTTGGTTATGCATATGTCATTTTCAAAATGCTTATGCATTAAAAGTTATCTTTTTCCCTCTAAATGAAAAATTATTAAAAAATGTAGTAAGAAAATCAAACATTGTCCTTTACACTTCAATTGTTGAAAACAATATCATTCCTCAAAATATGAAATAAAAACATCAGTTTCACTCAAAGTGCAAAGAGTTATTTAAAACAAGGTCACTTATTAAATACATAAGTATACTAGCATTTATTTGAAAATCAATTCTACCATGCATTCCTAGGTTTAAAATTTACATACAAGTCATTATGCAAGTCTTGGTTTGTCCTAGTCCCATTTGAGAGGCATGTTTTGCCCAACTCACCTCAAAAGAAGGTGTGCACTACCTTGCCTTAAAAAATCCTTGGTACAAGCTCCTTGATTCCTATCTCCCGAGCCTTTATACATAAAAAGACATACAATAAGATTATGACTTAAAAATAATTTTTTTATAGTTATACACTATTATATAAGTGTACAAAACACAATATCATTCCCTTTAAGCTATAGGATTCGACCATTAAGCTTCTCATATAGTTACTTCCTTACCATTCACATTAGCTTCTCTTTTGCATTTTCTAAGGCTACTTCCTTACTGTTCACATTAGCTTCTCTTTTGCATTTTCTAAGGCATTTAATGCCTTTAACCCAATACTTGCTCATTTCGAAACATACCTAAGCACATCTTTGTCCATGCACATTAGGCCATTACTCATCAATCTAAGCAACAATTCAAGTTTACTCTAAGTAAACATGAAAGCCTCTTTCCAATGCTCACCATCAAAATCCTTAAATCCTAGGCCAAGTTCACTTAGGCATTTTATCAAACACCTAATGTGCATAACTTTCAAGTCACATTTTCAAGACTTTATCATAATAATTCATGCTCCAATCACACCATATAGTAACACTTCCACTCAATGACACATTCCACCACTCCATTCAAACCATCTCCCTTCATTTTAGCTACATTTATTAATTACACAACTCATTACATTAACCCACTTCTTGTTCATCATTTAGGCCCAACCTTAACCAACATATATCTTCTTCATTCTTCATCATCAATTCACATTATACATGAACAATTAACACCATAGAATTCATTTAAATCATCGATTTCAAAAGATATCCAAAAATTTACAACTTTCACCAAAAGGGGGCGTTTTTGGTTCTGACTTAAAGAACCCTCTCTACAGCACATTTCATTAACCTAAACCATGATTCATTAATGTTCAAGCATGAAAAAAAACATAACTTAACACCAAACTCAAAATCCTAATGTAGAGAGAGATGAGACAAAATTTACCTATACTTTTCTTTGGTGATATCTTCAAATCCTTTGAGAATTTCTCAAATCTAATGATAGATTTGAGTTCCTTGACCCCAAATTGGCTTATCACCTTGTTTTGAGTTGAAGAATTAAAAACATGGTGAAAATTGAGTGATGGCTGAAACTTCCTCTTCTGCCTCTCTTTTCTCCTTTCTTCTCCTTCCTTTTAATTAAAACTAAGTTTTTTTAATGCCAAATAAAGGGGTTGCACAGCCACGCTCATGAAGAAGGGTCTAGAATTTGACTCTTCTTTGACCAAGCATGATGAATTTACCTTATTGCCCTTAGTTATGTGAAATTACCATTATACCCTCCAAACTTTTCCTAAATTTGCAATTAAGCCCAAAATTTGAGAATGGTCAAAACTTTTATTTTCATTTTGGTCCTTAGAATTTTGAAAATTATAATTAAGTTCCTTAACTTTATAAAATTGCATATTGTTCTTCCAAGAATTGAAAATTTTCATTTAAGTCCTTTAACTTTTAACAATTTGCAAATAGGCCCTTATGCGCATCAACTTTTCCAATTAAGCTTTCTAAGTGTCCGATAAGTCTATAAATCATGTCTAATCACCTATAAGGTGTTAGAACACATTTAATTAGACCACCATGGTCATGTACATCCAATGGACTCGGTTCTTCACACTTAAAAGCTTATATGTCGGAAATCTCCAAGATTTCGCATACCGATGAACTCTAGGTTCATGTAAGGGCATCTAACATTTTATATCACTGACATACACACCAAAAGGATTCACATACATCTTTTAACTTATTACAACCATGTATATATTAATATACAGTAGTATCTCCAAATATAACATAATACAAAAAGCTTAGAGAGTCTGGTGTTACAAGTTTTCCCCCCTTAAAAGAGTTTCATCCTCGAAACTCTTAAGTCGAGGACACAAATGAATGGGGGTACAGGAATCTTATAGTATGCTCGCGCTCCCATGTCATCTCCTCGACTCTTTCGCTCTTCCAAAGAACTTTGACTGCATGTACCTCCTTGCTGTGTAGTCTTTTTATCTGTCGATCCAAAATTTGAACTGGTTTCACCTCAAAACTTAGGTCTTTTCTCAGCTCTACTAGAGGTGTCTCCAAAACATGAGATGGATCCGATAAGTACTTTTTAAACATTGAGATATGGAACACATTGTGGATCCTATCCAAGTCATGTGGCAATTCCAACCGATACGCCACAGTCCTGACACACTCCAGGATGCAGAAAGATCCGATATATTGAGGGTTTAGCTTCCCTCGATTCTAAAATCTGATAATACCTTTCCATGATGATATCAGAAGAAAAACCCTGTCACCAATTGCAAACTCTAATGGTCATCGCCTCTTATCCATATAACTCTTTTGATGATCCTGGGTGGCTTTCAGCTTCTCTAAAATGACTTTAATCTTCTGAGTGGTGACTTCTATCAATTCGACTCCTTCGATTTTGGTCATATCAACGTCATCCCAACATAGAGTTGTCCTTCAATTCCTCCCATAAAGTACTTCATATGGTGGCATACTGATACTTGTTTGATAACTGTTGTTATAAGCAAACTCTATCAAAGGCAAGTGTTAGTCCCAACTGAAGTAAATCACACATTAATAAAGAACTTGTATATGATAAACTAGATACATAAGAGGGGGGGGGAGGTTGAATAATGTATCCTTTTCGTGAATACAAATTAAAAAATAATAAGAACTTCTTGAACTTGTTAAAAG
>JAOSBN010067045.1:0-13406 GCA_027563595.1 Erythroxylum suave | reverse complement strand
TAATGTTTTATTATGATTCCATGTGAGGAGTTAGTTGTGATTGATCGTAGTTCACCCTTATCGTAGGATATGTATCGGAATGATCTGCGGGCGTCCCGGTGTGTACCCTGCGGTAAGGGGGTGCTACAAGCCAAGTATATTTTTATATGCTCATAGAATGTAAAATTTTATGATGAATGTTGAACTACATCTTTTTATCTCTGAAGTATGAAATAGACCTCACTAAAAATTTATTATACGAGTTTTTTGATGTTTAAAAAATTAATTTTATGGGCCCATTCTTGATTTTATTTAAAAATAAGTACATTTTAGTGGCATTAAATTATGTATCTAAATAGGTAGAAGCAATAAGTTTACCCACTAATGATTATATAGTTTTGCATAAATTCTTTAAAAATATATTTATACATTTTGATATAAATAGGTAATCATTAGCTATAGGCGAACACAATTTTAACATTATTAATTTGAAAGATTACTTGATAAATATATTGTTACTCCTAAATTTATAAGCCCTTATTGCCTAATCTAGTAGTGGTCTCTGATAAGAAAAGATTGTAGAGTATTATAGGATGGATTATTCAACAAAGCTAAATGATGTTGTATTAACACATCAAACTACTTGTAAGATAATTATTAAGATTACAAAAAATATGTTAAGTTTTGGGAAAGCACGTCAATTACCTATTGAGATAAAGAATAAAGCATATTAGGGAAAAAAATTCCTAAATTTTCGATTGAAAAATAAAAGGTAAGAAAAGGATTTATAGTTTCATTAATTGGAAGAAATGCACTTCTCTATATACAAGAATGTGAGGACATATAAGAAGCATAAAAAAAAGATGGATTGACTGATAGCTTTTGTTTAAAGAATTTGAAAATTATTGTCAAGTTTTGTTATATTATTCTCACCTCAGAATGTTCCCAAGAAAGTGGAAATCAGGATGGTTTTGACCATTCACAATGACATAAGAGATCTCACTCCAAGAGAAAGGCCCCTTCAGGACAAATATCCAAAGGTTAAAGAGATACTTGGGAGGTAAGGTTGAAGATAGAAAGGAGACATTTGCCTTTGACAACAATTTTAAGAAGAAAGTCTACCTGAAAGCTCATTGGGAGGAAATCATATCAGATTTCATTTAGGATTTATTTCCTTTATAAAATATTAGTTTGGATTCTTATCTTTGGTTTGGTTTATTTAATTAGAACAATATAGGCCTTTTTGTCTTTTTACTTATCATTGGTCTTTATAGTTTTGATTTTCTAGTTAGGAAGTAAGGGGAAGCGTTTGAACTCTTGAGTATATAATTGAAAGATAAATTGGGATAAGAAATGAAGATATAGGCCGAGAAAATGCATTAAAAATTTATACGGTAAGAATAGCTTGGGACACACCCATGTCCCAAAACATGCCTAAAAACTCAAAAATATAGAAAATACACAATCTAATACTCATCTATTTCTCAAACCATTTCTAGAAATCTAAGAAGATAGAAAGATCCATGAGCTAGGATAAGCTCGCATTCTGTACTATGTCAAAACTTGAAAATTTATAGAAAGATCCATGACCTGTGATACACTCTTATCCTAGGTCATGTTCTAAGAGCAAATGTTGAAGAGATATATGATTTGAAATGGCTTAAAGCATTATTGACAACATTAATTCTTATATAGGAGAAATTCAAAGATTTGTTAAGGAAGTGCATATATTATGGCCTTCTAATATAGATGTAAGTCCAAACTTTCTATAATGTCTTGTTAATTCTATAAGGTAGATTTATAAAAATTGAAGGAATTGGAACCTTAAATATTAAAATTAAAGAGGTAGCCCTAGAATTGATAAGAGGGATAAAAATGAACAACTACTAACGTGTTTCAAGAAAAATAAGGACAAACAACTTTCCAAAAAAAAAAGATGAACATAATAATAGGAATTCATAATGTAGATTTCATTAATGTTTTAGCTGCTCATATAGAGGCAATAGCAAGAAAACATGATAACTTGAGCTCACTTTTCAAGAACAACTTATATAGTGAGTTATGAATTTTGTGGGTAACATAAAAGTAGAACACTAAGCCGTAAATCCTATGGCAGAGCTAGTTTAACAAGTTGATTACATAGGAAAATGAAATAATCCTTATAATAAGGCGTATAATTTAGGGTGGACAGATTATCAAAATTTTTCCTAAAGTATTCAACAAGTTCAAAGATAACCATTAACATATTTTCAAAATTAAATGTAAGAATATACTCTTTATCTATCAAATAAACCCAAAGTTCCTTTGTCGCACAAAGACAATTAGGATTTTTCCATCTTTATGCACCAAATTATTACATACACTTTCAAACTCTTAATAGATTTCTTGTACATTTAACAAATGTCTTTGTAAGTCACCATGATTTCAATTTAAAACTATGCTAAATTAAGGATAAATTGACCGAGTATTTCATGTGTTTCAAATATGATTGGTCTAATGATATGTTTTTAAATGATAATTTATTTGATATACTAAACTTAGTGATTAATGTCTTAGAAATGCTTAAGATACTTACTTTGGCTCATATTTGATTTTAGGTACATTTTGGAAGTAAAGGAGCTAAAATGACCCAAAAGCATGTTCATTGAAGCCATCTTCTCAATTTCCATACTCTATAAATTCATGGAGAATAAGGAGTGAAGAGAGCATCTCACAACCATTTATTGGTATGCATGGGTGTGAGAGCTTCTCTTACACCTATGCATCACCTCTCACGGCCGTGAAAGGCTTATCACAGCAATGAAAATTCTATCACAGGTGTGATACACACACTCACAGGTTTGACAAGGCATGTCACACTCATGAGTTTATCTACATGCCTGTAAGAGGGGACACTTGTCCCATTTTATACCTAGTTTTTATCTATAAAGGAAAAGGATTATGATGCTTGAATCATAAAATATTCAGGACATAACTTAGTCGACAGGGTTTTCTCTCAGTTTTCTCTTTATTTCTTTTTCACTTTTCAATACCAATAAAGGAAATTTTGAGAATGGTAGATGGTTGGAGCTTGAATAAGACGACGGAAGGCTAACTTCCTGATTCTAGTTCAAAGATGATATCGATTTCAAATAACGGTTAAGCTATGTCATGTTGTTAACAACACGACAGAAGGCTAACTTCCTAATTCTAGTTCAAAGATGATATCGATTTCAAATAATAGTTAAGCTATTTCATATTGTTAACATTGTCAACCTCTTTTTAGATTGTTGTGTTATTTGTATTGATTAAATGAGGTTTTCGTACGTATGATCTTAATACATTATTTGGATTATTCCATTATGAACGTACAACTATAATGTTGAATGTAATTCATAATCGTTACATTTGATGTTTGTTAGTAGCATCTTATGATCTTGAATCATTAGAAACAACATAACTTAGGTTAGATAACCCAAATGTGTGAGGTTACTACCTATATTGGTTGTTTTCTACTTCATAATGTGATTGCTAAATTGAATCTAGAGATCGTATATGAGGTTATTATGTAGCTAGGTCTAATTAATGATCGTACCTTAATTAAGCACAAGCCTAAGGGAAAATTAGGAATACCATATCGTACAGTTAATCTTAGATCAATTTTCCGAAGAGAGGTGTGAAGATGTTAGGATGATAGGACATATTTAATCGTGTTTAGGCAGAGATTGACCCTAGAACTGAACCTTACTTATATTTGTCACTTTAATCATTTTTTATTGCTTGCTTTAATTTGTTTTTGATAGTTCACCTTTACTTTATTCTCTAAATTACTTAAAATCACAAAACTCCCCCTTTTCATATTTTCCTTGCATCAATTAATTTCGTTATGAAAATTAACTGAACATTCCCTATAGCACCCCGTTACCATAGGGTACATGCCAGAACACCTTGCGGATATTTCAGTACATAACCTGTGATAATGGCGTGCTATGTTCTATCACTACCCCCATTTTAACATGGCATCATCTATCTTTATTCTCTTATAAAGCATCATAAAGAAAGTCACAATATTTTAAAACCAAAATTTGTCCTCATTTCATTCACAAAACCGAACGCTATACAACGTATCTTTCAACCATCCAAACAAGTACGTCATCATAGCCTAATACAAAATATGCTATATGAAAGAGGAAATTACATTAAAAAGTCTATCTAATCTTTCCAATCCCAGCTAACTGACCTGTGAGTCATTTTTTTCTCAAAAGTACAAGAATGACGCTTCTCGTATGGTCTCTCAGTAACTAAAGTTATCTCTCAGTCCAAAAAAGTCAACGATGCAATTTTTGTAAGTTTTACGAACTCAATCAGGTAACCATCATTGATGGTTCACTCAATTCATGCATCACATCAATCCATATAACATATTTTTCACATCTTTGCATATTCATAAAACAATACCTTTCACTTTCAAAACAATCACAATGGTCATTTTATTCATGTAAAATACACATATCAAACATAAATGCAATGTAGATGACTCAGTTTCAATTATGACTTTGTTATGACCAAGTTCCTTTTTATTGGCTCATATCCCTTTGTGGATATCGAGCTGTATCAATTAATGTCCCATATCCCTTAGTGGATACCAGGAACATCCACAACTGAGCCAAAGGCTCTTATCACGTTCTGAGCTTTAAGCTCTTTTACTAGCGACTCTGGTCACAACTGCCTTTATCTTTTATGCATTCATGAAATGAATTGCATCTCTTATATTTGTTTAAACATTGTTTTTAATCAGTCACATTCACCATCAAAACACAATCATCTTTGGACCTTAGTCTAAAATTTAACAAAATTTTGGAGTAACATTTATTTCCTCACATTCACATACAAGTAGCACTTCAATATCTTATCCATACATCATAATCATCAGACCTTCTTATCCAGAGTTTAGTACAAATCATTACACATTCATAGGATAAGTCAAAATAGAATTTAACACAACAACAATTGAGTGAGACTGTCTAGGTTACTCACCGCTTGCTTCTGAAGCTATTGCCTTAAAGTTCCAGCAACGTCTGGAAGTACGTTCTAGTTGCTCCTCTATATCACACAATATACACATATCACAATTTGACACAATTATAAGTGTTTATTAATGCACATGTATGTATATGAAATATGCACAATGCATGTTCAATGCCATTCCTAGGTTTTTTTTCTGTGATTCTCATCATGTAATCATTCATATTTCAACTCACGTAAGTATCATTCATACTCAAAGTTTATACCTTAATAAAACCGTAAAAATAAAAAATTCATAATTCCTTGGTCAATTCAGATTTTTTCTATAACAGCTTTCGGGTCAACATTCCATGTTCTTTTTGGCTAAGAAAATGAAATAATTTGAGGATACTTTCTTCTAGAAAATTGTTCTCGTATCTCTTAAGTTTCGTCTAACACCAAGATAATTAAATTCGGCTCGGTACTCCAAAATTTATACTACAAACATTTTGGGACTGTCCTTATATTGAAACATTACCCTGTACTCAAATTCCATCAAAAAATTGAAATTCTTAGAGACTGAATTAAAATTCAATTTCTTCATAAAATTTGTATTGCTATGTCTCTAGTTGACATAAAATTAAAAATCATTCCATTTAGATAACTACAGAACAAGATATCATGAAAATATCAAAGAATGTTTAAGTTGTGCAGGAAAAGTTAGCTGCGACGAAGTTAGGTGTTGGCCGTGGCGAACTTTTTTCAAGAGGAAAACTCCTCATGAATTCCTGTAAGTTGGCCATGGCAAACCAAGGAGTTGGCCTTGACAAACTTTTCCTAAGAGGAAATCCTACAATTTGGTCGCGGCGAACCAAAGAGTTGGCAGCGGTGAACTTTCACAAAAACATAATCGGAGTACACCCTTTCTACTTCAGTTACTCTTCATTCTCAACTCTACTTCAACTCAATATCATTCACCACAATTCAAAGATTCATGCATGTTAATAAATATAAAAATATCCATCTTTCACACACGTAATCAAATTCAAACATCCCATAACTCATTATCATCAATCTCAATTTATTCAACATATATGCTTTATTAAACACCATCCTATGAAAATTAAAACTCGACTTACTTGATTAGTCGTCCAAAAATATTCAAACACATCAAGACACACTTAACTCTAGCTTTTCCGTACAACCCACGTAAATCATTCTTCAAAGGTTGAAGGTTGGCTCTTTAATGGAAAGAATGAAAGAAAGAATGAAATAATAGTAGTAGGGAAGGGTGAAAACAAGGCTCACTTGGATGGTGGTGAATTTGTGTCGTGGAAGATGAAGAAAAACAAGAGAAGATACAGAGAAGGAAGTTGAAAAGAAGAAGAAAAGCAAGGAACAAGATCATTTAATGGTCTTTCAATTAATTAAAACCATTGTGGGATAAGGACATGGTGTGGTAAGTGACATATGTCACTTGCCACATGTCCTATCTCTATTGGTCTGGGTTAGACACTTTCATTAATTAGTCCAATCAACTCCAATTTCTAGTTCAACTATCTCCAAATTTTAATGACAAATGTCATTAAATCCCAAAGTCATATATAAAAATTTCGACTGTCATTTGACATAAATTTATGCTGCTAATTATCAATTGTCCTACCAGTTGGCATTTTTCCTAGTATAAAAATACCTCAAATTTTTAGAAAATTTTCTAAATTTCACAAAAATTCCAAAATCAACACTTATGTACTCCAAATCAATTTTCAAGTCATATAAAACATAATTCATATATAAAAAAAATCACATTTCAAAAATCATGTTCACATTCAAACAATCAATTATACCTGGAAATTGTCAATGAATGCATATACAATATTTTCATGTGCAAAAATTCATATTCAAGTGTATGAGCATATCATATAATACAGGGGCATGAAATGCATTTCCTAATCTCTCAGTAATCTTTCATATCTTCAATTTTAGTCTCAGTATGGGTAACAGGATCTTACATTCCCTATATTAAAGTAGTGCTCTAAAGGTAATCACCTTTAGCACTTTTGTACGAACTTTATTTTGATTAATAAAGTGGAAGGAAATTTTTGTTAATTTGTTGTCATTTATTTATGAATTGACGTCGATATTAAATTGAATTAATGAAGTCCATGATATAATACATAGCATGAAGAAAATCATGATGATATCATGATATTGAGATTCCTATCATATGTAATTATGTTATTAACTAAATTATCCCTAATTATAAGATTAATAAGACAAGACATTATTAATTCAGATATCGTTAATCATAAGTAGTGGACCTCATAAACTATAAGCTTGAGATGTTTAGAGATAGCATGTGAATGCTTACTAAGAGTAATAGGTACATCAAATGACCTACTATGAGTTTATCATATGGACGATCTATAAAATGTCGATGATTAATCTCATTATAGCAATGGTGCGAATATCCTTAGACTTTAGGTACTTAAGGATATCTTGGATACTAAACCTATGCTTTGACATCATTCCTTGTTGCCTCAAGACGAGGTCGCTCATAAGGTGGTGATTGGGTATAACTATTGGTATTCTTAGGTAACTAGGTAGCCAATAAAGGGTTCACTACTCTTAATAGAAGGAGATGATACTTACGGCCTCTTGTTACATTACTTAGGAGCTTCTGACCAAAATAATTATGTGTCATGGAGAGAGTCTTTAATGACACATAGTGTAATGAGATCCTAGGACAAGAACTAACATCACCTTGACTAGATGTGACGTAGTCAATTTAGTGGGAACATATAGCCCATGCTACAAACTAAGTGGGATACAGTATGGTGAAATGATGAATTACACAGTAATTGTCTATGGAAATGTTTATAGGTCAGATAATTAACTATCAAAGAGTTTGTGTGTTAATCCACTTATGTTTTGGTAAATTGGCATCGTGAAACCCTTAATGATTTGATTTAATTAAGAGTTAATTCAAGTGGTATGAAACCATCCATAATTTTCTAGAATTAATAGTCAATTCAAGTGCCTAAAATAACCAAGAACTTAATGGTCACATGCATAGAAGATCAGATGAACAACAAAGTGTGTATGGCTATTTTTAAGTATGAGCCACAATTGTGACCGAAGGCTCGATAGAGGTACATAAGTGAATTCTTCCCTTATGCACAGAAAGGGGCTAACTAGTTCTTACACACTCAAGTGAGAGGATAGGGGGTCTAGAATTGTTCTAGTGTGAAAGACAAGTGTCTTAGGTTTTGTTGATGCAATTTATGCAATTTTTGCTTAAATCAAATGGCATGTGACAGAGTCTTGATCTTTCTCTCCATTTAAGCGTACACTTGAACACATCTAGTTTGGTGCTCAAACCTCACTTACACATTGTTTCTTCTTCTTCTTTGCATGTTCTATGGTGATCAAGTAAGGGATTGGTGTTTGCAGCAATCCAAAAAAGTAGATGAATCAAGAATAGAGGAGAATTAAAAAGGAACATGTACTGAAATTTCATGTTCATATATTGTAAGTATGCATGCGTCTAAGTTTCTGGAAGATTTAGGGATGTCATGTGTGATCAGAATTAGGTTTTGAAACTTTAGCTACATTTTCATACATGGGGTGCATGAATTCATGACTTCCTCAATAGTGGTATTAGAGCCAGGTTATGCCTGTACTAGATGACGTGTTGAACATGTGCAAAGTGATTGTTAGGTTGTGGCTAACATGCATACTGATTTGGAAAATTTCGTATAAATTGTAAATTTTTTTTTTCCAATTTTCTTTTATAGAAATGTTTATAAGTTTTTATATCATGTTTTTGTCAAAGGAAATTGTAATTGAATGTCATGTTCTAGTTTATTTTGAATTAATATCCAATCTATTCATATGTTGGTTTCTGGGAATTTCTAGAAAACTGAATGCATATGCTGATTTTGAAAATTTTGTAATAATTTTAGAATTTTTTTCTGATTTTCTTTCACAAAAATGTTTATAATGTGTTATTTTATGTTTATGTCAAAGGAAGATTCAATTGAATGTTATTTTCTATTTTATTACGAATTTAGTTTAGCCTGATGCATGTATGAAGTTTGCGGAAATTCTGGAAATCTAATGAACATACATGCTTGTAAATTCCATATTAATTTTTATAAAAATTGCTTTTATGAATTTTCTACATGAACACGCAAGATAAAATGTTTCCACATATATGAGATGCATGACACTTGTTCTTAAAGTGATTATCTTATGCATGCATGATGTATGCATGATTAGTGTTAGAAGTAATATGACAAGTATCATTGATATGTGATGTATTGGTTAATTCCACTTACTTAATAAATAATTCCAAGTAATTAGTTTCTGAAAATTTTATTATACATATTTAGAAATGTGCATAATACTTTGTAATTTTTTAAGAATTAATTGAATTTGTTTCAATCAATAAATCAAGTAAAAGTCAATAATGGTAAGCCTTTTGTAAACTGATGGAGTCGACTTATTTAATGACTTATGTTGTATGTGCTTTGGTTATAAAACCTTAATAAAGTTTTTATGAGATAAGAAATGTATTATTTTGATGGTAGTAGCATGCTTAGTGCATATGCTTGAAATTAGGGTTTCAAAAATTTTTTGAACATCAAATCGATCTTTTTAGTGTTTAGTAGGTTAAGTTATTTATCTTAATGATTTTGGCTGTCAAGATATTTTTCGCTTGTTCCAAAATTTTGTAGACAAATTTGAGAGGACCTAGAGATATTATGGATGACTAATTGATGTATGGGAATTTTGGAAAACCTAGGGATTAATTTAGAATTAATCTAAGTATAGCATAGCATTTCTAGTGTGACTAGAAAAAGACGTGTGCTATAATTAAAGAGTTTAATTTGGAAATCAAAATAATTAAGTTTTAGTGTTCCTAATTGAATCACATTCATAATTCGAATTGGCCAAGACTAACACTAGTACTCAATTTGGTTTAAGAGTTGAATCGAATCAAGAACTTTTGATGCATAGTTGAGTCACAACCTCAATTAAACCTCCTTTGTATGATATATGCATTAGATGCATTTCAAGGGTGGTTATGAACATAGGCTCAAATTAATTCAGTTTTCCATAATCTGAATAAATATGTGATATATATGCAATATCATCCAAGTATTGATGAGGCCAAAGAACAAATTCCTCAACTGAAATATTAGGACTTGTTTCTTCCATTGATATGGCAAGAACTAGAGTTCTTTTAGAGTTAGGTTGTTGGGCAAACCCGAGCCTACTCTACACAAATATGTTTAAACCATGGAAATTAGATTAATGGGTTTGTCTTAACTATTAGTGTTGAATTGGTGGTCAAACCCAAGGTCAATGTGGATAGAGGCAAAGTTAGGTTATATACATAGGATGTATACAAATTAGGAGTTGTAACCTAATGAATGTGCTAAATCAATAGTTGATGACACAAGTCGATAGTTGCATAACTGAATGCAATTGGTGAGAATTATACCTACAAATTGACCTAAAGTGGCTTGTTGGGCAAACCTATGTTTATTCTTGATGATATTGGATATCGATCCATTAAGAAAACTATAAGTTTACTCAAATTCTTAGTGAGGGCTATAGATTTGAATAAGAATAGTGAGACCCATAATGCACGTGATTTAAGTCCTTATCGATATACATTAGTGCACATTCTAACACTTTCTCTCTTTTTCTAGGTTATTGAATCGCCAAGATGTCTTTGTCCAATGTCAATCTACTCTCTCTATTAGACTCTAATAAACTCACAAGACCTAACATCTTAGACAGGCTATAGAATTTGAGAATTGTTCTCAAATATTAGAAACTAGGATATGTCCTAGATGAACTACTCTTCGATCCCCATGCTACTGATGCATCTGATGAAGATCAAAAAGCTTACAAGAAGCTACTGGATGATAGTGAGCTAGCTCGCTGTATAATGTTGGCCTCTATATCACCAGAACTACAAAAGTACCAAGAGGTTATGGATGCTCATACCATAGTTTACCATCTAAGGGAACCGTTTGATAAACAAGCTCGATCTGAAAGGTTCGAGACCTCAAGGTTGCTTCTTTGCTCTAAGATGGCTGACAGATCATCTTCAGTGCAGTATACTCTAAAGATGTATGGATACATTAAGAGGTTAGCTAGTTTAGGTTTCATAATGGATCATGAATTAATTATAGACTTGATTCTAACTGGTTTGATGAATAATTATTAACAGCTTATGGTTAAATATTAGAAGAACTAAATATCCACATTGATTCTTGAGTAGATTAATCTACTCAAAATAGCTAAGCAAACTGTCAAGAAAGACAGTAAGGTTATGATGCTGGTGGACTCTCCTTCTGGTTCTCAGAAGAAGAACCAAAAGAAGAAGAAGAAGTCTAAGAAGCCAATGGAAAGTGTAGCCAAGAAGAAGGAAAAGGAGACAACATGAATATGGATATGCTTCCACTGTAACAGGGAAGGACTTTGGGAGAGGAACTACAAAGTTGATTTGGAGTCACAACAGTAGAAAAAGGCATTAGATGCCCCACCATCTACTTCAGGTATGTTATTTTCCATTGAGGTTAATACTAGTTCTAATCATAACATTTGGGTATTAGATATTGGATGTTGCTCACATATATGTGTTGAAAAAGATAGCTCGACAAGGGAGTGATGGACCTATATGTAGAAAATGGAGTAAGAGTTACTGCATTAACCATAGGAACCTATGTTTTGTATCTTACTAATGGGCTAGAGCAAGTTTTGGATAATTGCTATTATATACCCGTTGCAAAAAAGAACATTGTATTTGTTTCATGTCTTAATAAAGTAAGATTTCATTTAACTTTTTCAAGCAACAGATGCTCAATTAAGTTTAATGAAATGTTGTATGGTACTGTTACATTGTGCAATGGTATTTACATATTAGATATGTGTAATCTAATTTTAAATATCAATGACAATAAAAGAAAAAAATGAGATAACTTAAAATCATTTGACTTATGTCATTGTCGACTTGGCCATATAAGTGAGAAACACATGACTAAGCAACATAAAAGTGGTAGCCTAGGGTCATTTGGTTATGAATCATATGAAATATGTGAATCTTGCTTGTTAGGTAAGATGACTAAATTACCTTTTAAAGGAAAGGATGAAGAAATTAATGGGTTATTAGACATAATACATTATGATGTATGTAGTTTGTGTTGGAGTTATGTAAATATAGTGCCCTAGAAAGCAATGGTATTTACATGTAACTTATTCTTTTTCTAGTTATAGGTTTGTAATGAAAATATTTATTATTAATAAAACAAAAGAGTTTGGTTTTATTTGTATAAATATAATGTAACTAGTCATAAGGAACCAAGATTCTTTTATTAATAATATACATATACATGAAGATGTATGGGAAACCTGTATGTTATTAGTATCTAAATTAATTGATTAACAGTTGAATAATCAAGTTGGTCACTTGATTATGGCTAAGAATTTAGTGTTGGATTTATCTCCATATAAGTAAAGGAGTTTATTTCAAGGGAATGATGGGATTCATATGATGATAGTAGTTGACTATTGATAATGGCACTATTAAATGAATCTGGAATCATGTATCTTTTAATGAATAAAGTAGGCCATTACTTTAATCTTAAAACATACATTTTAGCATTTGCTTATTATAGACCATAATCTTAAAGAGTGGTGAACTCATATGTGTTTCATTATAATTTTTGATATGATCAGAACGGATTTTTATGGAGTATTAATCCAGTGTCTACATGTTGGAATTATTAATTGAAACATGTATTAGGGAACACTTACTCAAATAAAGAGTTTATAGTGATATCATCACTTCTAGATGTTTTATGGAGATTGGTGATTAAACTAGCAGCAGGAGTTTGATGGACTAGTTGCCCATCAAGTCTTAACACCAAGATGAGATCTTGTGTGTTAATCACCATATAGAATAGAAGGAAAAGCCAATATAAGGGCAAAAAGGTAATTTTACCCTTTATTTTATGGATGGCTATAATAAGGTTCGTAATAGGGTTTGCAATTGGACATATGTTCTCATAATATTTAGTAATTCAAGAGTTCAACTAATTGCCTTTAGTGGAATGACAATGAGTTAATAAGCTAGGATTAATTCTATTGAGATTAAATTAATTCTGGGCTTATTGGAGCTTGAATTATCTAAGTCCAATAAGATTCTCTACTTGGCTTCAAGGAAGGTTATCAAGCAAAGTAAGAAATATAAATGGAGGTTTTAAAGCCGATGATTGAATGTTGGGCTTGCACTAATTAATGATTAATAAGAAGCCCAAATGAACATTCAGAAATGGGCTAGACTTTAGTTTAATTTGATTAATTAAATTAAAACAAAATTCTTAAAGAAATGGAAGGTGAAATTTTGGTTTTATTAGGGCTAAATG
>JAOSBN010066963.1:0-13412 GCA_027563595.1 Erythroxylum suave | reverse complement strand
GGGTGGGACATAGAGAGAGAGATGGAATATAGGTTGTTATTGATGCTCCACTCCAGTTAGTAGCAAATATTTATATCCATTGACATAGGTTATATAGGGAATGCAAAGATAAAAGTAACAAACATTAATAATGGTAACGTTGATAAAGTTTAATAGTCATGCAAATATGAGGATAAGCAATGTCACTTTCAAATGTTTAGGAGACATCCTTAACGATTATCTTCTTCTTCTAGATTTGTTATGTATAAAAAATGTCCCTATAAAAGAACCTTGCCCACAAGGTTTAGGTATGGACATCATTCCTAAAATTTAAACAATAACTCCTAAGTGATTTGTTCTTATAAACCAAACCACTTTGTGTGAACTTATGTAATAGATTTGTTATGCCTCTTAACCATCCTTCATTCCAAAATAGTTACAAATACCTTTTCCTTTATACCTTGCTTTGATGGTAGTATTAGTGACACAGGGATAATGGGAGAAACATACCTTTTAAGTTGTGATACATGAAAGACATTATATATAAGCTTTATTATAGGAATAATTTATATGCTATTTATTCCACCTTATATATAGTTTTGAAGGGACTATAAATTCTTAAGGGTAACTTTTGATTAGGTCGCCTCACAAAGCTTCCTTACCTATAAGGATGGAGCTTGATAAACACCATGTTTCCAATGCAAAATTGCTCTTTGTTATCTTTTTGTTAGTTTGTTGATGCATTCTCTTTTGAGCCCTTTGTAAATGAAATTTGATCACTTGAATGGTTGTTTTTTTGTCTTGCAAAATTTTATCAGTCACCATAAATTTTTAATCTTTAACGAGGTAAGGGACATATGTAGGTGGGGGATAGTCTTATAAAACTTTGAAAGGGAGTGGTGAGAATTAAAGAGTAGGTATAGTTATACCACTATTCTACTAATGGAAGTCATTGATTCTATTTGTTGGGATAATCTCTCATCATGTATCATAGATAAGTTTCTAAAGAGGACTTGAGTACTTGTCCATTTATTTGGGAATGATAAGTTGAGGAGAAATGTAACCTTGCCCTTATAGCTTGTAAAATTCTTACTAAAAATGAATTAGGAATACCAAACCTTAATCATTTGTTATTGTCTCTGGCATGCCATGTAATTAAACATATTAAAGAAGAAACTATAGTATGCTTTCTTTACCAAATAGGGATGCTTTAATTCTAAAAAATGTGCTTATTTATAGAACTTTTTGATAACTACCAAATTGAGCATTGATTAGAAATAGGGAGACCTTTGATAAAATTGATATGGATATCAATCTAGCAACCTTTAGGAATGTGTAATGGTTGAGTAATCTAATTTGAAGGATGATTTCATATTTTTTAAACTGACTTATTTGGAAATTACTTTTATACTTTTGAATGTGCTTTTATATACCTTTCCAATAAAATAGGCTTGTAATTTTTTTATGGTTCCTATAAACCCTGAGTGACCTCACATTGAACTTTCCTACACTAAGGATATAATATAAGTTCTCAAGTGTTATCAGGTCCATCTACCATATGACCCTTCCACTTTAGAATTCTATCAATCAAGTAATAAGAGCTAAAACTCAGTTTTCTCTTAGTTAACTTGCTTATTAAGTCCTTAACACTATAGGCATTATCCTAGCTGCTCTTTATTTCTTCCAATAGATGAGTTTAAACTTGGAAGAGTGCTAAGGTACTAAGATCAAAACTAAAGACTTAAGATAAGTAAGAATGGTTGTAAGTTGAGCCAGGATCAAGCTAGCCTAAAAAGGTCTTAATTATCAAGCTCAGGATAGGGGGCTTGAGCTTGATCAATCTTGTCCAACACGAAGTTCGATCAGGCTTAAACAAGCTTTTATATAATTAATTAAATAAGTAATTTTAATTAAAGAGATCTTTTTTCTTTTAGTTAAAGAGCTATAAGTTGCTTATTTTAGAGCTAAAGGCATCATAAATCAGCTTATCAAACTCTTAAAGTGGTGGATGCTAACTTGAGGAAAGCTAATAGCAAGAGACATAAAGACATACAACTCTTGCTTGAACGAAAAATTACAACTGATCCTCTTATTCACATAATGAAGCATAAATTCATATAATGAGTATTCAAAAACAAGGTAAATGGGAAGAGGAATAGAACTTAATTGACCTTGGATATCTTGAACTGTGGAGTCATATTAAGGAGCAAGGAGGCGGGTGTATGGTGGATGGACACTAGAGGCCTAGAGTAAAACATGGGCCAAGAAGGAGTCAATGGGTGGCCACCTATGCCTAGAGTGGAGGTTGGAGTTATGGTCTTATCCTATGGATTGTAGATTGCAGTGTGTTATATGTAGAGCGTCATTGTAGATTAATTAATCTATAGTTTCTGTAGAACTCTTTTAAAATAATAACCTAGAAGACATAATAGAAGCATTTGAAACAACTTTTTGGGGTGAGTTTTAATACCTGAGCTTGAGCCCAACTTGATACCTAAATTTTTTTTAAAATCAAGCCTAGGCCTAATCTAAAGTTCGATCAAATCAAGTTAGGCCTAGTCATACTTACCATTCTTAGGGATAAGGTATTAACTAATTAGTTTTCTTTCTCCTTTTTGTACTTGATTTCAAATTTGTACCCCAATAATTTAAGAAGCCACACCTATAAAAAAGGTGTAAACATCCTTTGCTCCAATAAGAACTTCACGCTTTTATGATCCGTATAAATTATGAAATGCCTTCCATTTAAATGTTGATGTTAATACCTCACTAACATTACAATAGGGAGAAACTCTTTCTCATAAGTAGATAACACTTAGTGTTTAGTAGAGACGGTTTTGTTCACAAAAGATACAGGGTGTCCTTTTGACTTAATACTACCCCTAACACATATTCATAAGCATTTACCTCAACGAAGAAGGGCTAGAAGAAGTTAGGCATTACGTACAGGGGTGTTGGTAAGTGCTATCTTTAAATTTTGGAATGCATTTGCATCTTCGTAACTCCACTAGAAAGCATTATTTTTAAGTAAGTTAGTTAGAGGATAAGGATGCCAATATGTTAGATGAAATGTTTATAGTACCTTGTCATACCTAAAAGACCCCTTAACTACATAATGCTGGTAGGAGATGGCTACTTAGAAATGGTCTCCACCTTTTTAGGATCCGTTGCAACCCCATTGATGAAGATGACATGCCAAAGAAATTTCACTTATAAAGCTCCAAAATTGCACTTATGGCTCTAAGATGAAAAATATTTATCTATAAGATCTTCAAGGTAATCTTCAAGTGTTAAATATGATTAAAGGTGCCCTTACAAACAAGATGTTGTTAAAAAGGACCAATATAAAATTCCTTAACTACCATTGGAAAAATTCATTCATTCATTTCTAAAAGGTCAATAGAGTGTTAGTAAACCCAAAGGGCATCACTGGAAACTCATAGTGCCTATCATGTGTCATGAAGGTGGTTTTATATACATCTGATGAGTACATCCTTATCTGATGGTAGGTAAACTTAAGGTCCAACCTAAGAAATAGGCAGCCCCATGAAGTTTATCTAGTAGCTTCTTAAAGAGGGGTATAGGAAATTTATGCTTAATTATATTTTTTTCAGCTTTTCGTAATCCATATAGAGTTACAACACTTTTTTTTTCTGAACCAATATTACTAGGAGAGATAATAAATTGACTCTATTGGATGACCCCTTACTTGAAGAGGTTTTGAATCAGTTCTTCGATGATTCTCTTATGTAGGCTTTCATACTTATAAGGCCTTATATTTATGGGCACCCCTTCTTTGAGAAGTACTTTGCGTCCCGCTAGGGCAATCTAGTGAGTTTTACAAATAAAGAGTTGAACTCAACCAAAAGAGAAGGTACAGTTTGTTGTTGTTCCCCTTCCAAGATGCTACTGTCTAATGTTAAATCTTAAAGTTATTGGTTAATAGAGCACATAAATCTTAATGTACAAAGTTAGCTAGCTAACTAAGGTTTGAACAATAGTTTGAGTAAACTTTTTAGGAGTGATTAACTTTAGTTAGACAATGGGATCCCCTTTGAGCTTAATAAGCGTACCACCCCATATAAATGTCATAGTTTGTTCCCCAATGTTGCACATGATGTTATTAAAAGTGGAGAGCCATTGAACATCTTGGACTAAATCACGTCCTCCCAAGGCTAGTATCAAAGTGTTAGAGGAGAAGTCTACTCCTTAAAATTATTATTCTAACTTCTTGAAGTTACTCTCATAAGCTAACTAAAGGTACTCCCTTTATAGTGAAATTAAGATTCATCAATTCAGAGCAATCATAAACAACCATTTTATTAATAATGCATTGAAAAAATTGTGTGTACTTCCAATATTTATCAGTGTGTATTAAATTCCCTCTGTACAATAGACAACATTCTCATCTAATGAAAATTTCCTATAGAAGTCCCTAATATGGCCTGCAAGGATAAGAGGTGAGGTTCCTCCTCCACTTCCTCACTTTCCACCTTTATCACTAGTTTGGAATCCTCATCTTCTACAAGAAACATGTTCTATTACTTTTTTCGTCTATAGCTAGGTTGTACCTATTATCACACTAGAAGCATAATCTTTGGGCCTTTTTTTTTCCTTTAACTCTTTACAACTAAATTGCTTGGATAGTTTTAGAGGAGGTTTATATGGGTTAGGTCTGGGTCGCATTCTCTGAAGGGTGGATAAGATACCTTTTGAATGGGTAACATATGTTATATTGTAAGGTGATGAGATGGTAAAAAAGTTATAGTTAGTAGGATGTGATTTAATAGTTTGCTTATAGTTTGGAAAATAAGTCATGTCTGTAACATATCACTCCCAAAGAGCATATACCTAACATACCGAAGGATATTCGGGAACATACTATATGAAAAAGACACATTAAGACGGATAAATCAATTCATTTTTACTTTTTAATCCATCGCATATAACATAAATCATTTCAATAATCATATTGTTCCATTTTTATTTACAAACATATATAGTCTCAAATGTCATTACATTTTTAAAATTTTATATGTACAATAAACAACAGTTGAGAGATAAAATCCTTGATACAACATAACTAAGACATTTGCAGGTATAACTGACCCATATCCAAATGTAGACGTTACTTCAACTAGACTAATTAGATTTCTCTTAAAACAGAAGAACAATGGCGCAATTTTGATGAGTTTACGAACTACATAAGTGAACCATCATTGATGTGCTCACTCAAAAAAGAAATAAATACCACAAGTATATAACATAGTTCAATCAGTATCTCACATCATTCAGAATAAAATCCTATATATATCATATCGTTCAGAATTTAGGACTTAATTGCAGTATTCATTATATTTCAATAAGTTAGTTATGAGCATAGGCATTTCATAGAATCATTTCAGGATAATCTAATCAATCATTTCATCGTATTCACATCATCCATATATGCACAAACATAGCACATCATTGTATCCATGTAATTCAGTCATTCTTTGCAAATATTCATATGGTACGTGTAAAGATATGGATGCAAACGCTCATTAGACTCCACTTTCATTTTTATTTTATCGTGACAGAGTGCCTACTAATTTTCCCATATCCCTTGTAGATACCAGGCTTATTTTAGGTACTGAGTCATATCCTTTGTGGATACTGGGCTTATTTACAACTGAGCCTGTGGCTCTTTGTGCATATTCTGAGCTTTAAGCTCCTTTCAGGTTGGTCACTCTGGTCACAACTCCTTTATCTAATCATGCACATCAATGTCATGAAATGCATCATCTCACATAATGTGCTATCAATCACTTTTATTCAGTGTGCATAGTCATTTATCACATTCATCGGATCAGAGTCCAACATTCAACATGCAAATGAGCATCACTTATTACATTCACATTCATATTTCTCATCGTACCTTGGTTCGGCATTCAACAGTAATATTAAGAATCACTTATTCAATCAAATTAATATACAATAAGCACTTCCAATACAGTCCTAAATAATGATATCATCGAATAATTGACGACGAAATTATCACAATCAATCCAGTAACAATTCATTATGTAAAAATTAAACAAAAGCAATTCAAGTATAGTGAGATACATCTAAATCAACTCATTACACATATAACTCAAACAGAAAAAAAAAATTAAGTTGACACATCTAGGTTGACTCATAGTATGCTCCAGTAAGCTATTGCCTTGATGACTAGGCAATGTCTAGATGTTGGCGGTGTATTTCTGCTTCTATTGTCATGAAATACACACATAATTCACATATTATTAAATGGATCGATCATATAATTGTTCAACCATGCACATGTATACGTGTCATGTTCAATGCATGCTTAATTGACTATCCTGGGTATTTATCTCTAATCACATCACTTGACCATTTTCAACATCATTTGTGTATGTCAAGTTTATGCTTAGGTTCATAGATCAAAGGACTTGGTTAATCTAATCTTATAAGTCAATCATCCATCAATGGTTTTCTAGCATTTTATGATCTCATAATACTCAATTCTCATTCATCATTCATCTTAATGGAATCACAGTAGCCATCATAGGTTCACCTTCATTTCCATAACATTTCAAAATTCCAGATTTGAACACTTAATATTTAACAACCAAATTAATCCCTAATCTATCATCATAAATGTTATTCTAACATATGTCAACAGGTCAATAGTTAAATTTCTAGTTCAGCTTAATGTCTCCTCAACCATCAAGCTAACCTAGCCTTATGTGCAATATTTACATCCTTTTCTTCCTAATGTTCCTTTATGAATAATCTGTATTCTTTTAATCATAACCCTCTTTACAAAAATACAAATGCAATGATTCTTGTGCCCCCAAAACTAGACTTCCATTAGTCTTAACATATCTAAAAATTACATAAACAATGTCTCCCTTTAAAAATATAATCTCCATCCAAATTCTGTCATGTTTCTGGTAAGAAATAGACTGGCAACCAATACTCAACCTTCAATAAATCATTATCAAGACATCCACTAACCAAACTGTTTCACATAAACATTAATAAGACATCAATAATCATTTTTCATGTTTTATGCTTTCACTAATTCGAACTCTAAGTTCCTCAAAAATTAGGAAATAATACAAGGTTCTTGTATAGGGGTCTATCACAAGAAGTATTGGGGAAACAGACATAACTCTAGCTCTAGTCACTATTTTCTCAAGCTACTGCCACATAGGACAAGCTAAGACCTATTTCTACAACTTTCATTCTTTGAGTTTCTTCAAATCCATGCTGTAAGGATATGAAAGACAGATCGAAACAGAAAGATGAAATTGAAATCAGAATTTCAACTTACCTTGATAACTTCTTTCTTTCTCCTCTTCTCTTTTTTTTTTCTTTCCTTCTTTTCTCATTTTCGTTTTTCTTTCTCTTCTAACCTTATGGCCGACCTATACTCTAACTTCTATTTCCTTTTTCATCCATTTTCTCTAGAAAATTCAAGAAGGTCAATTAATCCATATGTCACAAATTTAAAAGCCATTTGTCCCTTATGTACTCAAGCCACTTGTCATCCAATTAACTGAGCCATTTGTTACTTATTTCCAATGCCACATGTCATCATTTCATAGGCTTAATCAACCTAAATTCCCATGTATCAATTTGTCTTGCTCTTTAACATTTTTCCTAGACTAGGTTCACATGTCACCTAATCAATTACTCAATTGTAACTATAAATTCCCAATTCACTAATTGTAATCCATCAATTCATATTTTTGGTAAATCAAAATACAAAACATAGGGAATGGGCATTCATATCACATTTGTTTTCGTTCCATACCTCAAAATATGTCAATTGAGTGCAAATACTATCTTCTAATGTTTTCTAAATCATGATTCATATGCGTATACAAATATTATGCATGTGAATGAAGTGCTTCTCGTAAATTCTTAAATGAAATAACACATGTGACTAAATATAACAGTTTAATCTCTTAACAATTTTAGGAGGTGGGATATTAAAACTCTCCCCCCTTAAGAAATTTCATCCTCGAAATTCTTACTGGGCTGATCAAATGTGTGAGAATAATGTTGTCTCATGTTTTCCTTTATCTCTTAAATAGCTTCTTCTCTCGAGTGATTTCTCCAATAATTTCTACTAGAGGAATTACTTGATTCCTCAACTATTTAGTCTAGTAACTAACTATTTTTACTGGTTCCTCCATATAACTCAAATTACTCGCATTCTCAACTTTCTGAGTTGTTAACATATGCCTAAATATATTATTCATATAATGAAAGTGCACATTGTAAAGCTAAATATTGATATTCAATACTCATTCATAAAATTATCAATACAATTATACATTAGTATAATTCATCACTACAACTAATACAAATGTTCATCAATAACAATTATTCATGTTGTCATGTTGTATTTCTTATTTATGATTGTTAAGTTTCCTTTTTGTGTTAAGCTTACACATTTTCTGTGAGTGTGGATAATGGGTGTTGTTCTGCGTAACTTCTTTTTCAGTCCTACGCTACCTTAATCCCACTGCAGATCATTTTCACCTTATCAACCATATCTTCAATCAATTATGGGTCATCAATATTCCTTAAGCCCTCTTCATCCTAATACAAGGGTGTTCGACATCTTCTACCACTTAATTTCATAATCACATTCTTTTGTTCTATATTATTGCCAACATTTTCAGAAGTTCTACTACACATATAGTAACCACACATTCTGGGCTTATTCTCTTCTTCAAAATTAAACCTCAAGCTATATTTTGCAAGTCTTAAACTAAACTTTACAAGTGTCCACCAAATTTTGTTATAGAGCAGTCAATTATAAGAAAAGTAATATGAAGATCGCAAATCTAACGTAAATGTTTTTAATATACAATTTCTATACTACATTCCATTTCTCATACCTTGATTTTTTATAACATAAGCTACTTCAATTACATATGCTGATCACTAAATATTTCATAATATCAAGTACGGAAAGTATCTCAATTATGGTCTTCGATCATCTATAGCAGGTAGATATAGTTGGTCATCACATGTAAAGGTATCGTTGTACGATAACAACTTAACACTCTATCTTTGTGGGATAGTACCATCCAATTCAAGCACTTAAAGATCTTAGTATTATGCAGGACATATCCATTCATACAAAACAATCAATAGCTAACAATAACACCACACAAGATAATATATCAATGTTCATAACTCCTATTTCTACTTCGAAAAAATCAGAGATCATATTTGTTTCATTTCCAAAAATACATTTCGCATGACATATAATACGAATATTTCCTTGCATTTCTCAGACTTATATTTCGAAATAACCAATAATTTAACCCACAAAAATCAATTACTATTAATATGTCTAATCCTCTATACAAGGTTTTCAAGTCCTTAAAGCAGTAGCAATAACATCATGTCGAATTCAAGGACTAAATAACGTAATTCAGATACTTTACAACAACAAAAATATATATATAATCTCTATATTATGTTCAACTCCTCGTCCTTGAGTATTATAATTATCTGACTCCAATATTCACCTTTGATTCGTTCAATATTCCCCAATTTCTAAAAATGGAGCATTTGGTCTACATTATATAATTCAGTGAAAGTCTTTATAAAAAGAAGGTTTCTCTTCAAAATTACTTGTATTGTTTATGAAATCTTTCTTAGTTAACTATATTCATCATTGCTTGTTTAAACCATTCATAATATTTCAACAAAATCAATTTCTCTCATATCTTACGTAATCAGAATATTTTATATACTCATGCACATTTACTCTTATGCCTTGCTATGTACCAATAAGACCATTACATCTTATCTAGAGATTTATTTTCAAAAGGTCACCAATCAATATCTCAAGCTAATGATACCTTGATCTCAACTGAGTCTAGATAACAATTGGGTATCCTATGACTATACAAAAGTTACCTATCCTTAATGGTTACCATTTCAATATCTCCACATAAATTTACGCTTTCACTGCGCTACTCTGATTCATCTCTTTTTTTTTCCTATAGGGACTAGTTCTTAAGAGCATTCAATATGACATAGATCACTCCTTATACAATATCCAAGCATGTAATACGTATATGCTTAGTAGCATCATTAGTCAAGGTAACCATATTATCGGATGTACAATAACAACAACTGGTCAACTTAATCTTGAGGACTTCTACATATATTACTATCATTTATTTCATCTCCCAATTATCATTTATTTCATCTTACATAAGTATGTTTTGAATCAATTCAGAAATATAAGATACGTAACCATCATAAAATTATGATGTAGATCTAATGATATAACCTTTTTCTAAATCATAAGCTCTTAATATGATAGTTAAATAACCAGTTCAGTTTGAAGTTCAACCTCTCAAAGTAACATAATTTTTTTTTTCTTTCAAATTTCTTTCTACACTTTAAATATTATCATTTACACCTGCATCTCTAGTTTTCTTAGTCAAATCTACGAATATGTATTCACATTTACACCAATTCAAATGTGTTCAACCACATCTTAAGACTCATGTCATATTTGATAATATAACCACCAATACGAATTCATTGAATCTAGGTTTAACTTCCCAAACCATGTAAGATCTCCCCTACCTATGTAATGAATATTCAATCACATGATCGATACAACACTTTTACTTCCCCCTTTTTTCTTCCAACCCATTTTCAATCTTTACTAAATCTGCTATATTACGATATTAACAACTTTTCATTTTCTCTCACTCTAATAGCCCATCATTCTTTTCATTGCTTCTAACAGTTCACACTCGTAACGAATGTTCATGTGTGTGACTCATTTAAATGCAATTAAGATTGGGGATTAGTTGTCACTGCGTGCTATGACTTGTTCAAGTTGATTGTACCTTGACATATATTGGGATAAATGCCCATGTAAGATGCTAAACCTAGGCTTTGATACCCAAATATAACATACCACTCCCATAGAGCAATACCCGATATATCGAAGGATATTCGGGAACATACTCTACAAAAATGGCATGTTAAGACTATTAAATTAATTTATTTTTACTTTTTAATCCAGCGCACCTAACATAAATCACTCTAATAATCATATTGTTCCATTTTTATTCACAAACATATACAGTCTCAAATGACATTACATTTTTAAATTTCACATCTACAATATACAAAAGTTGAGAGGTACAATCCTTTATACAACATAACTAAGGCATTTGCAGGCACAACTGTTCTCGACACTGACCCATATCCAAATACAGAAGTTACTTCAACTAGACTAGCAAGATTTCTCCTAAACTTGAAAAGCAATGGTGCAAGTTTGATGAGTTTGTGAACTCAGTGAGTGAACCACCATCGACGTGCTTGCTTAAAATAGACATAAATATTGAAAGTATATAGCATATTTCAATAAGCATCTCACATCATTCAGAATCAAATCCTATATATATATATATATATAGGATCTAATCGTATTATTCATCATATTTCAACAAGTCCGTTATGAACAGAAGCATTTTTTATAATCCTTTCAGTATAATCTAATCATTCATTTCATCTTATTCATATCATCCACATATGCACAAACATAACATATCATTGTATCCACTCAATTTAGTCATTCTTTGTAAATATTCATATGGTATATGTAAAGATATGGATGCAAACACACATGAGACTCTACTTTCATTTTTATTTCATTGTGACCGAGTGCCTATTAATTGTCCCATATCCCTTGTGGATACCAGGCTCATTTCAAGTACTAACTTATATCCCTTGTGGATACCGAGCTTATTTCAGGTACTGACCTGTATCCTCTGTGGATACAAGGCTCATTTACAATTGAGCCTGTGGCTCTTTGTGCATATTCTAACCTTTAAGCTTCTTTCAGGCTGGTCACTCTGATCACAACTCCTTTATTTAGTCATGCTCATCAATGTCATGAAATTCATCGCACACACACACACACACACACGCACACACACACACACACAAACATATATATATACACAAAATTTAGGACCTAATCGCAGTATTCATCATATTTCAACAAGCTATTATGAGCACAAACATTTCATACAATCATTTCAGGATAATCTGATCATTCACTTCATCTTATTCATATCATCCATATATGCACAAACATAGCATATCATTGTATCCACGTAATCTAGTCATTCTTTGCAAATATTCACATGGTACATGTCAAGATATGGATGCAAATGCATATGAGACTCTACTTTCATTTTTATTCGTTGTGACCAAGTGCCTATTAATTGTCCCATATCTCTTATGGATGCTGGGCTTATTTCAAGTACTAACTCATATCCCTTGTGGATACTGGGCTTATTTCAGGTTACTGACCCATATCTTTTGTGGATATAGGGCTTATAGACAATTGAGCTTGTGGCTCTTTGTGTATATTCTGAGCTTTAAGCTCCTTTTAGACTAGTCACTCTGGTCACAACTCCTTTATCTAATCATGCACATTAATTTCATGAAATGCTTCATCACATATAATGTGTTATCAATTACTTTTATTCGGTGTGCACAGTCATTTAGCATAATCATCGGATCAGATTCTGACATTCAACATTTAGTTGAGTGTCATTTATTCCATTCACATTTATCATTGGACCTTGGTATGACATTCAACAATAATGTTAAGTATCACTTATTCAGTCAAATTCACAAACAATGAGCACTTCCATTACAGTCCTGAATAATGATATCCTCGGATAACTGATGTCTGGAATTATCACAACCAATCCAGTAACAATCCATTACATAAAAATTAAATAAAAGCAATTCAAGCATAGTGAGATACATCTAAATCAACTCACTACACATATAACTTAAATAGAAAAATATATATAATTGAGTTGACACATCTAGGTTGACTTATAGTATGCTCCAGTAAGTTATTGCCTTGATGATCCGACAATGTTTGGATGTTGTCGGTGTATTTTTTTGCTTCTATTATCATGCAATACACACATAATTCACATATTATTAAGTTGATCAATCATATAATTGTTCAACCATGCACATGTATATGTGTCATGTTCAATGCATGCTCAATTGACTATCCTGGGTATTTATCTTTAATCACATCACTTGACCATTTTCAACATCATTTGTGTATGTCAAGCTTATGCTTAGGTTCATAGATCAAAGAACTTGGTTAATCTAATCTTATAATTCAATCATCCATCAATGGTTTTCTAGTAATTTATGATCTTGTAATACTCAATTCTCATTCATATTTACTTAATGTTCATCATGCATCTTAATGGATTCACAGTAGCCATCATAGGTTCACCTTCATTTCCATAACATTTCAAAATTCCAGATTTGAACACTTAATATTTAACAATCCATTCTTACATTATAACCTAAATCATCACCCTAAACATGTC
>JAOSBN010066923.1:0-13416 GCA_027563595.1 Erythroxylum suave | reverse complement strand
CAAAGAAACAATAAATTCAAAACACACAATCACACAAGCATTCAATGCCCCCCCCCCCCCAACATAATCTACATTGCCCCCAGTGTACACGTAAAAAGAAAAATACAAGAAAATAAAGGTTTAAGAAGTTTCTTTGTTAATGCATTAAGGTGTTACTCTGAGTAAATTGGCTCAGCCAGTTCAATTTCTTTCTCAGTTTTAACCTGTAACTTCTCATAATATGGTTTTAATCAGTGTCCATTAACTTTAAACACTTTAAAAGTGTCTAAACTCTGAATTTCAACTGCACAATGTCAGAAAACATTAGTAACAAAAAATGGACCTATCCAACGAGATCGTAATTTACCAAGAAAGAGATTTAATTTACAGTGATAAAGAAGGACCTTTTGACCTATAGAAAATTCTTTTCTAATTAAGGTTTTGTCATGAAAGGCCTTAGTCTTTTCTTTATAGATTTTAGCATTCTCATAAGCTTTATTATGTATCTCTTCTAACTCTTGCAATTGTAATTTTCGATTAATTCCGACATTAGTTAAATCCAAATTGCATTGTTTGATAGCCCAGTAAACCTTATGTTCTAATTCTACAGGTAAATGATAAGGTTTTCCAAATACTAACCTGTATGGTGACATACCAGTAGGAGTTTTATATGCCGTCCTATATGCCCATAGTGTATCGTCTAAACACAAACTCCAATCCTTCCTGTTAGGATTAACCACTTTCTCGAAAATTGATTTGATTTCTCTGTTAGAAATTTCGGCTTGTCCACTTTTCTGGGATGGTATGCTGTTGAAGTTTAGTGTGAAACACCATATTTCTTCAGTAAAACCTCAACAATTTAGTTACAAAAATGAGTCCTGCGGTTATTGATTATTGCTCTAAGCACTCCAAACCTAACAAAAATATGAGACTTAACAAAATCAACAACTTTAGCATTATTAGTATGAGTAGCCTTAGCTTCAACCCATTTTGAAACATAATCCACAGCAACGAGAATATATGTCATATTGAAAGATGAAGGAAAATGGCCCATAAAATCAATTCCACATACATCAAAAGTTTCACATACTAGGATATTCGTGAGTGGCATTTGGTCTTTTGGTCTTAAGCTACTTGTTCTTTGACATTGATCACAAGACCTGCAACAGATATAAGCATCATAAAATATTTTAGGCCAAAACAAACCATAATCAAGCACCTTACGGGCTATCCTTCTAGTACCAAAGTGTCCACCATATGCAAAAGAATGACAAAAATTCAATATAGAAGAGACTTCATCATCAGATACACATCGTCTAATAATTTGATCTAAACAATATTTCCACAGATGTGGCTCATCCCATGTATAATATTTAGCCTCTCTTTTGATTTTATCTTTTTCAGCTCGTGATAAAGTACTAGGTAAAGACTTGTTAATCAAAAAATTAACTATGTCAGCATACCAAGGTGTTACCTGTTGTGTGGAGAATAAATGTTCATCTGTAAATTCATCTTTCAACCTGTCTGGAGTTATGTCTAGATGAATACGACTAAGGTGATTTGCAACCAAATTTCCAATTCCCTTTTTGTCCCGTATCTCGACATCAAATTCTTGCAGTAGTACAATCCAATGAATAAGACGTGGCTTTGCTTCCTTTTTGGACAACAAATACTTCAATGCAGCATGATCTGAATAAACTATGACATGTGTGCCCAATAAATATGAGCAAAACTTCTCTAACCCAAAAACAACTACCAATAATTCTTTTTCTGTTATTGAATAGTTTTTCTGGGCGTCGTTTAACATCATCAAAGCATAGTAAATCACATGCAGCACTCTATTCATCCTTTGCCCCAGAACAACTCCTAACGCATAGTCGCTTGCAACACACATTATCTCAAATGAGAGACACCAATCTGGAGGTTAGATTATTGGAGCAGAAATTAACTTCTCTTTTAATTCATCGAATGCTATCCTACATGCTTCATCAAACTTGAACTCCACATCTTTTTAAAGTAACTTGTATAAGGGTTGAGTGGTCTTCGAAAAGTCTTTGATAAAGCATGGATAGAAACCTACATGTCTAAGAAAAGAACAAACTTCCCGTACACTTACAGGGTAAGGAAGAGATTTAATGATTTTTATCTTAGACTAATCAACCTCAATTCCCTTAAAAGACACTATATGGCCTAATATTATCCCTTGATCAACCATAAAATGACATTTTTCATAATTCAAAATCAAGTTATTTTCAATGCAACATTTCAAAATTTTTCAAGGTTAATCAAGTAAGTATAAAAAAACTCACCATAAACTGTAAAATTGTCCATAAAAACTTTAATACAGTCACCCACATAATCGGAGAAAATACTTACCATACATGTTTGGAATGTGGCAGGTGCATTACATAGTTTACAAGGCATTCTTAGATACGTAAAGGTGCCAAAAGGACGTGTGAAAGTCATTTTTTCTTGGTCCTCTGGTGCATCAAAAATTTGGTGATAACCTAAATAACTATCTAAATAACAATAATGAGTTTTCCCTGTAAGTTTTCCAAGTATCTGGTCAATAAAAGGAAGTGAAAAATGATCTTTATGAGTAACAGAATTTAACTTCCTATAATCTATACAAACCCTGCACCCATTTTGTATACAGGTGAGCACCAATTCACCTGAAGTGTTTTCCACTACGGTTACTCCAGCTTTCTTAGGAACCATTTCTATTGGACTTACCCATTTATTGTCTAAAATTGGATAGATTATTCCAGTGTCGAGAAGCTTCATAATCTCCTTTTTAACTACCTACATCATTGGTAGGATCTTCGCTGCAGTTGTCTTGTTTCCTTAGCTCCATTTTCCAATAGAATTCGGTGCATACAAATTGATGGGCTAATCCCTTTCAAATTAGCCACAGTCCATCCAAAAACATCTTTGTAATTTTTTAACATACCCTATAATTGTGTTTCCTGCAAAGATGTTAGTCTGCTCAAAATAATAATAGGAAGAGTTTCAGGCTCACCAAAATACACATATTTCAAGTTACTTGGAGGAGCCTTCAACTCCAATTTTGGTGGCTGTATAAGAGATGGCAACAACTTCAAATTATTTCTAGTTAGCTCCAGAAAACATACTTGTTCCAAGTATTTTCTCTGCTCTAAAATTTGGATAGTGGTATCTAACTCCTTAGGAATGGCAAGATAATTGGCTAGTGTTTTTCCTTCTTGAATATCCAAGCTATTTTCCAATGCAGTCCAAAATTTATCTGGTCCATCTAAACGAAATGTTTCCTGCACTAAAGTATCAAGAAAACTCACAGAAACCAAAGATTGAGCAACATTAGGAAATTTCATGGCATTATAAATATTGAACTTAATCTCATCACCATCAAACTCCATAGTTCAAGACCCATTATAGACATCAATTTTTGTTCTAGAAGTTTTCAAAACTAGTCTTCCTAATAAAATTGGGACCAAAGTGGATGAATCTTCGTTACCCATTGTAAGACATAAAAACCAATAGAAAAAAAATCATATTATCAACTTGAACTAGGACATCCTCAAGAACACCCTTTGGATAGGCATTAGATCGATCAGCAAGTTGGATTATGACACCAGTTTCTTTCAAAGGCCCCATATTCAAAGATTCATAAATAGATTGAGGCATAACATTAATCAACGCACCTAAATCAAACAATGCTTTCTCAATTTTTAGATTACCTATTTTATAAGGGATTGTGAACATACCTAGATCTGGACACTTATGAGGTAAATTCTTTTAAAGCATAGTAGAAACATTCTCACCCAATTGCACCTTTTCATTGCCACTTAACTTTCTCTTTGAGGTATAGAGTTCCTTGAGAAATTTAGCATAACAAGGAATTTGTTTAATAGCATCAAGAAAAGGAATATTTACTTATACCTTGTGGAAAGTTTCCAGAATTTCTTTCTGTTGCTCCTCCTCCTTCTGTTTGGAAAAACGACTAGGAAAAGGAGATTGTACACTGAACTTAGGCGTGACAATGCAAGAAATACCCTCCTTTTTCTCTTGTGACTGCTTTGGAACTTCTTTCTCTACGTCTTCTTTAACCTCTTGCTTAGAAACCTTTGGATCAGGTTCCTTTATCTCTTTACCACTTTGAAGTGTTACAGCACAAGCACTTTTCTTTAGATTCACCTCAGGTTGAGAAGGGAACTTTCTTGAATTTTGTGCCTCCAACTTATTGATGGCAATTGTCATTTGGCTCATTTAAGTCTCAAGATTCTGTATGCTGGCTTACGTATCTTGCTGAAATTTCATGGTCTTCTATTGAAATTTCACAGTATTCATGGCCAATGTCTTGACTATATCCTTTAAAGAATTACTTTCACCAGAACTTTGTCCCATTTGTTGTTGCTGTGTAGGCACATAAGGCTGTTTATATGGATGAAAATTAGAACTCACTTGTTGTCCCTGATTACTTCCATAACGGAGGTTTGGATGATCTCGCCAACCCGGATTATATGTATTTGAAAATGGGTCATACTTCCTTTGAGGTTGTCCCAAATAACCACCCATTGCCTTGGCTTCTTCAATTTGGTCTTCTTGTAAAGTGGGACACATATCTGTGGGATTGCCAACTATAGAACAAATACCACAAGTCTTAACTTCCTCTTTCCTTGATACCGCAAGCTGAAGCACCAAAGAAGTCAAATCATCTAACGTTCTTTCCAACGACGAAATTCCCATCTCATTAACATGTATTGAAACATAATCATTCCGAGCTCCAAATTGTTGAGAGTTAGAAGCCATAATTAAGATCAAATCCCATGTAGCTGCTGGTGTTTTATCAACTAGGGCTGCTCCACTTGTAACATCTATCATACTCCTCTCAGTTGGTAAAAGACCTTCATAAAAGTATTGAATCAATAGTTGCTCGCTGATTTGATGATGGGGGCAGCTTGCACTCAGCTTCTTGAATCTCTGCCAATATTCATGTAATGACTCCCTGGTGTTTTTCTGGATGCCATAAATTTCTTTTCTGATATTGGTAGCCCTAGCAGCTGGGAAAAACTTCTCTAGAAATAACTTCTTCATCTCTGCCCATGTCCTAATGCTTCCAGTAGGTAAATAATATAACCCATCTTGGGCATCATCCTTCAAAGAAAAGGGAAAAGTCCTTAGCTTTATCTGCTCTTCAGTGATATTAGTAGGCTTCGTGCCCATAAAAATAACATCAAACTCCTTCAAGTTCTTACAAGGATCTTCTCCTAATGTTCCTTGGAAAGTGGGTAACAAATGAATTAGTCCCAACTTCAACTCAAAAGTGTTATTATCACCCAAATTTGGAAAATTAATGTAGTGAGGCTATCGGTCCTCAGTTGGAGCAGCTAGCTAGTGTAAAGTGTGATTTGCATCCATGTTCCTTTCCCTCTGTCATTCTTCTCTTAGTACTTGTTGTCTTTCTTTCGTCTGCTTTCTTAATGCCTTTACAGTTTTGTTAATTTGAGGATTGTACGACAAAAAACATTGAAAATAAAATTAGCCAAAGTCAACTATCATTTAAAAACATGTATAGTTTTCCAAAAGAACATGTAAAACTTTGAAATTTTCGAAACTTTCAAAATACAAAAGTATTAAGAATCAAATTTGGGAGAATTTTTTAAGTGTCGGCTGTGATGAAATTGGAAGTTTGTTACGACGAAATCATAAGTTGACCATGGCAAGTATGCCCGAGAAGAATTTTGCCGCGGTGAAAGGTGGGAGAAATATGGAGAAGATAGAAAAATGCATGCAATTTCAAATTCACCTTAATAACCAAGTTTAAAACTTTAAAGATAACACACAAATGACCTGGTCAAAAGCACTTAAGTGGCCAAAAATGATGCATGAAGAAGATTTTTTGCTTTCCTCCCACCCCTCCCCCCAACATAAACACATCACTGTTCGTACTGTTGAAAATATCAAAACACGATCACGTAGTGAATATAAACAGTAGAGCAACAGGAAGATAAAGCACAGGGGACAATCAAAACACAAATAGAATCAGTAAAACAAAAGGTGCATTAGTAGCCAATGAATTAAATCGAAACACCCAGAATAGTCTAGTGCAATCTATGGAAAATACATTAGAAACCTTTAAGTGCATATTTATGGTCATAAGGTACTAAATAAGCTTAAGAAAGGAAAATGCAACACAATCAACAATATGAAAGCTCTCCAAACTTGAAAATCTATCATACATAAGGGAAATTAAGCAAAACAAAAGAAAGGGAAGAGACAGAACTAGAAGGGGATATTACTGGATCAAAAAACTACTAATTAAACTAAAAACTAAACTATTTTTCCTACTGGGGTAGTTTCTACCCTACACTTACTCAATAAACTAATACACCAAACATGTCAAGGAAAGAAACAACCTAAGAGTCATGGAGGTTTCTGATTCTCATGGTAAAGCTTCAACAGATGGCCATTCACCTTAAGCTTGGCTCCACTCTCTTCATGTAGAAGCTCCACCACGCCGAAGTTGTGCACTTTTGTGACTGTGTACAGGCCATCCCAACGATTGTTAAACTTCCCTTACTTAAAACTGAAATGAGCCTTAAAAAATAGCACTTTGTCTCCCTCTTTGAAGTTCTTCCTCAAGAGAACTTTATCGTGCACAAACTTTGTTTTCTCCTTATAGAGTTGAGAGTTCTTGTACGTTGCTAGTCTTAACTCTTCCAATTTTTGCAACTACAGTTTTCTCTCCATCCTAGAAGATTCTAAGTCTGTGTTGCACTGCTTCACTGCCTAATATGCTTTATACTCCAACTCCACTAGCAAGTGGCAAGATTTTCCCTAGATTAAGTGGTAGGGCGACATCCCAATTGGTGACTTATAGGCAGTCCATAAGCCTACAGTGCTTCTTCTAATCATAAACTCCAATGTTTCTTGGATGGCTTTACTATCTTCTCCAAGATGTACTTCACCTCTCTATTAGATATTTCAGCCTGACATTGGTTTGGGGGTGATATGTAGTAAAGACTTTGTAAGTGACACTAAATTTTGAAAACAGGTTATCAACTACCCTATTACAGAAGTGTGTACCCCTATCACTCACCACAGCCTTTGGAATCCCAAACCTACAGAAAATGGTGGACATAAGAAATTTAGACACTTTTTAGGCATCATCTTTTCTAGTAGGCACAACCTCTATCCATTTGGACACATAATCTACGGTTAAAAGGATGTATACAAAACCAAAAGATGGAGGGAAAGGACCTATGAAATCAATCCTCCAAACATCAAAGATTTTGCAAAACAATAAAGACTGCTGAGGCATTTCATGCCTTTTACCTAGCCAAGTTAACATTTGTTACGGGACTGACAAAATGTAAAAGAATCTTTAAAATGGTTTGGCCAGTGAAAACCAGTGTCTAGAATTTTCCTAGATGTTCTCCTTGCACTGAAATGCCCTCCACAAACTATAGAATGGAAAGCTAAAATAATGGCATTGAATTCTTCACTAGGCATACACTTCCTTATGACTTGGTCACTGAACATTCGCTATAGATGAGGAGCATCCCAAATGTAATGCCTTGCTTCACTCTTGAGCTTTTGTGCCTGCGACTTAAACATAAGAGGAGGGATAAGTCCAATCTTGAAATAATTAACTATATACGCACACCAAGGCTCTTTTAAGAATAAGGCACATAAAGCTGCATCAGTAAAAGAATCATAAGTGAGTTCAAAAGAGTCTACTCCCCTTATATCCACAGGTAGCCTACTCAAGTGATCAGCTACATGATTCGCTATCCCAACTCAATCCTTTGTCTCAATGTCAAATTCTTCAAGAAGTAATGCCCATCTTATTAACTTGGCTTAGATTATGGTTTCTTAAGAAGATAGCAGATAGTTGAATGGTCAGTAAAAACAGTTACATAAGAATTTAACAGATAAGGCCTAAACTTTTCTAAGGCAAAAACTACTACAAACAACTCTTTCTCTGTTGTTGTGTTGTTGATTTGAGCTACATCTAGTGTTTTCAAGGCATATGCAGTGGCTCTTGAGATCTTCTTCTCCCTGTGGCCCAACATAGCTCCTATAGCACAATTAGAAGCATTGCATAAAAGCTCAAAAGGTAAGTTCCAATCAGGGGCAACCAGAATAAGGAGAGAAATGAGTTTAGACTTTAACTTATCAAAAGCATCTTTACATGAATCATCAAAGTCAAATTTTACATCTATTTGTAAAAGATTTGAAAGAGGTAACCTAATCTTACTAAAATCTTTTATAAAACGCCTATAGAATCCTGCATGACCCAAAAATGATCTTATATCTTTAACACAGATAGGATAAGGCAAAGAAGATATGACCTCAATCTTAACTTTATAAACTTCAATTCCCTTGCTAAAAATCAAATGACCTAGCACTATGCCTTCATTGACCATAAAATGACAATTTTGAAAGTTTAAAATCAAATTCTTATCAATACATCATCTTAAAACTTTTTCAAGACTAGCAAGGAAATTATTAAAAGAACCACCATAAATAGTGAAGTCGTCCATAAAGATTTCTATGCATTCCTCTAAAAATTAGCAGAAAACAACCATCATACAACTCTAGAAAGTCCCTGGAGTGTTACATAATCCAAAAGGCATCCTTCGATAAGTGAACGAACCAAAAGGACATGTAAAAGTGGTTTTTATCTTGGTTCTCTAATGCAATAGGTACTTGAAAGTACCCAGAAAAACCATCCAGAGGACAGTAATGAGATTTGCCTGCAAGTATCTTAAGCATCTGGTCAATAAAAGGAAGAGGGAAATGATCTTTTCATGTGGCATCATTTAATCTTCTATAATCTATGCACACATACCAGGAATTTTGCTCTATTGTAAGAATAAGCTCATCCTTATCATTTCTAACTACAGTGACCCCACTTTTTTTAGGCACTATATGATCCGGACTAAGCAACTCGCTATTAGATATTGGAAAGATGATCCCAGCACCTAGAAGTTTGGTGATTTCTTTCTTAACCATATCTAGGATAAGTGGGTTTAGTCTCCTTTGGGGCTGTCTCATAGGTTTGGAACCCTCACTTAGTAGGATCCTATATATGCAAATAGCTAGACTAATCCTAGGTATGTCCACTAAAGTCCACCCTATAGACCTCCTATGCTCTCTCAACACAACAAGGAGTCTCTCTTCCTCACCGTTAGACAGAGAATTGGCAATTATGATAGGTAATCACTCATTAGACTCAAGGAAAGCATACTTTAAAGTAGGGGGTATGGGTTTTAATTCAATCTTAGGAGGTTGACAACAGAAGAGATCAATTTATGAAGTTTAAGAGAGAACACGTTTCTCCCCTTTCCTTAAACCAATGATAGTTCAAGTTCCATACGGTTAGCTTTATAGTCTCCATCTATTCCAAGTGTTGAACCAACCTCAGGTTGATCTATAGCAGGAACTGCCTTGGATGAATCTTTTTGTATACCTAAATCATCACTAGACAATAACTCATCCAAGTATCTCAAAGTATGAGAAGAATGAAAAGTAGATAAGGTAGGAGATGTAAGAAATTGGGAATAATCCTTAGAGTCAAGGTGTCTTTGCATCAAATAAGTAGGTGGAAGGGCTGAAAGTGGACCATTTTGTTATCTTCACTTAGATACTTTTGCTGCAATGAAACAACTTCATTAATTACCACATTTGTGTCAGCCTCTACGATGCCCAAATCACCTGAAATATTAACAGAAAACCTTTCCCTAAAGGGGTCATCACTGATAATAGAAGGAACATAATGCACATGTGAGTCAGTAGATGATACTGTTGCTTTGCAATTAACGAATGTATAGTTAAGGCATATTATGCCACCTCCATATGGGTAAGTGGAGGGAAAAGAATAAAGAGTTGAAAAGGAAGAAATGTTGTCTTACTCATCAGTAGAATCAAGAGAATACAGTTCAGAGCCAAAGGAATCATCTTGCGGTTCAAATTCAGCGCAAGCATCATCAACAGCAATATCAATCATATTAACACCCAAAAGTGAGTAATCTTCATAAGGGTGTTTTATTGCTTCATACACATTAAAACAAACTTTGTGATCACCTACTTCCATTATGATGGTGCCTTCTTTTATGCTAATCATGGAGTTGTTAGTCCTTAAGAAAGGCGTACCAAGAATCAGAGTGGTGTCATGAATAAGTTCAAAAGACATGTCAAGCATATAAAAGACTCTTAAGTCTACCAATGTAGTACTCCAATTGGCTGATAGGTCTATTAGGTATCCTGAGGGAATTATAGAGGATATTGTGGTCTAGGTTAAGGATTTGGTTTTTCTTGCTGATTTTTATGTGCTTGACATATCTTTTGAACTTAAGGCCTACCATTGGTTTTATTGGCTCCATACTTGCTTGACTCAACATGCTCCCTTGTTGTTGCTTGTGGTTGCTCTCAAAATTTGTTCCTTTGCTATTCAAAAATATGGACTCCTTTTCAACTAATAATGCTCTCTCTTTAGAGCTTTCATAATTCTTTTCCTTTGCAGATGTGGGAGGCAACTCACCATATTCAGTCTCCACCTCAACTACTTCCTCATCCTCATCATAGAGCTTCACTTTCTTTGCACTTCGAAGAGTGATGGCATTCAAACCTTTATGGTTTATGACAGTGTTTGAGGGAATAGTGCCACTTCTCCTAGCTTGTTGCTCACTCATGTTATTGGATAGTTGAGTGACATAGGAGTTGATATTTTCAGTCTTTGCTCCTATTTTTCCATTCTTTTCTCTAGGGCATTGAATATAGCAGTGTTCTTAGAAGAGTCTTGTTGAATCAGAGAAGCTAGGGAATTGAACTAGTTGTCATTAGAAGTCCTCTCCTCCTTCATCAATGCCATCATATTATGCAAGAATTGATTTGTGTCTTCATTTTGTGGAACAGTTAAAACTTGCCATTGGTTTTGGAACTGGTTAGTAGATGAACCAACCACTCCACCTCGCTGAAATCTGTTTGGAGGTCTACTCTTTTCATTTCTCTAACCAAGTCGAGGATTTGTTTTCCATCCCTCATTATATGTATTAGAATAAGGGTCCCACTTCTGATTTGGCCGACCCTGACAAACAACAGATACCTCTTTAAAACAATTGGGACAGACATTAGAAATATGTGTCACAGAACCATAAGTTTTACAACTAGATGCAGTAAGATCCATAGGGGTTGGAGGATGATGCACACTTATATTTTTCAGCTCTGCAGTAATAAGGGATGGTTAAATAGTCATTTTACTCTCCAAAGAGCAGACACAAGACTTTCCAGTCTTCTAGAGCGAAATGTTGAAGCTTCCAACTCATATACGCCTCTAGTGTCCCTCATACTGTACTACTGGTGATTCAGAGTCATTTTCTTAATTAGATCCCAAGCCTCTTTAGCGGTGAGGTTTATCAATGAACCTCCTGAGGCTGCATCCAGCATATCTTTATCTTGACTCTTCAATTGATCATAAAAGTACTATACCAACTACTCGTCTAGTATTTGATGGTGAGGGAATCTTGGCAATAGATCCTGAAAACTATTCCAATAATCGTAGAGGGACTCATCAAAGTCTTGTCATGCAGAGTAAATTTCCTTTCCCATTGATGAAATTCTGGAGGCAGGAAAGTACTTCTCCAAGAATGCCTTCCTCAAATTTCCCAACTGTGGTAGGCATTTTCCATGTGTCTCCGAAGGCTCATGTACCAGTCCTTTGCTTTACCCTCTAATGATAGATGAAAGACTTTCCACAACACTTGATCTAGAGAAACACCCACTAGTTTCATGCTCTAGCAAATCATGGACAACGATTGCAAGTGAATGTAGGCATCTTCTCCTTTCAAACCATGAAATTTAGGAAGAGAGTTAAAAAGAAATCCTTTTATCTCAAAATTCACATCAAAATTAGGGCAAGCAGCAGTAAAAAGATCATAATTCACATCAGAGGTAGTAACTTCCCTAATGGTCCTCCTTCTAAGGATGCCATTGTTCTCACTAACTCGCTCCTGCTCCTTATTACCTCCATTATCACCATTACTAGGTTGGTTAGCATTATGGTTTTGGCTTTGCAGATAAGCCAGATTTTTAGCCATTATCTCCCCTTCAAATGATTCACTCTCACTACTTGACAGGCTAGACTCCACTGAGATAGTTTCCTCTTCAATAATTACCTTGCTTGTCCCTTCTACTCTCTTTTCCTTTCTAACTTTTCTCAGACTTCTCTCAATTTCAGGGTTAAAGGGTAGGAGTTTGGTTTGTTGGGCCATGCAAGGGAAAAATTGAAAAGAGAATAAAAATGAACAAAATTGACTTGCAAGCTCACAAAGTTAAGTGAAAAGATGAGATGCGATAGATGCAAATGTGTGTGTATGTGAAAGTATGTACGCATAAGTAAAGAAATTTTCAAAGCTGTGAAGGAAAGTTGGCTGTAGCAAAGCCAAAAGTTGGTCACAGCCCAAATGTCCCGAGAGGAATCATCGTAAAATTATACAAGTTGGCCACGGTGAAACAAGGAGTTGGCTGCGACGAACGTTCACAAAAAGCAGCAAACTGGACTCTGAACGATGCTGATGTAAAATGCTAAGTATGAAAAATGAATAAAATCAGTATCTTTGTTTTTATTTCCAAAATATTTTTATGCTATACAAAATGAAAACCTATATTATTGACAAGTATGAAGCTAAACTATCTAGAATGCAATCTAAAGACTCTTAACCCCACTTAGCAGCAAAAGGACAGAAGTTAACTTGGAGAACCAATTTCTTGGTTCCCTAGAAATGGCACCATTTGATTTAAACCTTTTTCGTTAAGCCTTTGGAGGTTGAATCAAAACAATCCAAGGATTGCACTATAAGGTGCAACCCCAGGTCATTCACTTAATCAAAACCTAAAATGAATGGACCTAAGTTAACCTATATTTCATGCTATGCAAACTAATTAGGAAAAAGGGGGTTTTGATTTTTGAAATCACTAATTGAACTAAATTGAATGTAAAAAAGATTTTTGAATTTTAGGGATATAGAAAACGGACAGGTGAAAAATACAGGAGATTAAGCAGTGATATAGTCCTCTTGAAAGTGAGCTTTGGCTAACATAGTTCAAAATTGATTTAAGAGAGAGTAGAAATCACTAAGCTTCAAAATGGTAAACCTTAAAGTAGTTTTCAAGTCCAGGATCTTAATCAATGGGACTCCATTTCTTTAGATCGTGTTAGGTGCTCTTAGTGTGTGTAGTAGGATCAGCCAATGCAATAGGTTAAATGAAATCCAGAATCAACTCAATATCAAACATAACCATGTAAGATAAGAAAGAATCAAGAAGATTACAAATAGAAATAAATGAGACTTCTTATATTTAAGCTCAAATTTTTACGTAAACCAATCCAAACTACACATAATGAATATCCAACATTTGATTAAAACTATAATCAAGTAGCTCAACTACAAATCA